>CM055742.1:14483296-14567550 GCA_029465975.1 Dallia pectoralis | reverse complement strand
ACTACTAGTTGTCACATCTCTGAGCAATGGTGCATGCTGATCAGCAATACTCACTTGATTGTTTGTCTGCATGCGTATAGGCAACTCTGCCTCATCGTTCTGTGGTACAAAGTCCTGGGTTGGATAGAACTCTTTTGCATCATACACTTGAAGCTTCGCTCTGGCTGCATTAAACCTCTTTCTTCAAATTCTCAACTGACCTTTTTCGTGCAGTGTTCTCCTCATGCTGTTTCCTCATCAGAGCAGTCTCTTGTCTTTCTCTCTCTATCTTGTGTTCGATTTCTTCCTTTTCTCATTGAAGACGGCGAGTTGATGTGGCTGCTTCTTGCTCTGCAACTATCAACTTATCCTCAGCTTCAAGTCTTTGCAGTTCTGCTTGGTGGCTTTCTTGCTCACCCATAATCTTCAATACAGCCTGTGTATGTGCATACTCAGCAGCTGCTTCCTGTCCTTTGAATGAGGATACAGCAGAGTGAATAGAATTTGCTTTGAAGTCAACATCTCGAAATGAAACACTGGAGGTCGAAGATGCAAATACAGAACTAGCACCGGGCCAATTAATTTCCTAATTTCCTTGAGTTTGAGACTGTGCGTTATTTATTACGATTCTGGTGACTGATGCACATCTGTCCAACTTGCGTCTCATATCATAAGCAGGGCTGTTAATCTTTCGGTATTCATCATAAACATTGTTTAGCTCAGATTCTTCTCTTTGAATAGCCTCAATGTGTTCCTGAAGAATATTACTTGGACCTTGTTTGATTATAGATTTTTGAAACTGCTGTCTTGTAACAACTCTTCTTATGCGACACAGATCTACAATGCTTTTTACATGTGGTTTTTCTCCTATTCCACCGGAAAAGATGACCGTGTGCAACCCAACGTGCACTTTAGTTCCCACTAAATTGACACTTAAATATTCAATGGGTAAATAAACAAACACAACAAAAAACATATTAAAAAACAGAAATTATACTTATGGCAGTTACACTACATGCTTATATTGTGCATAAAGGTTAGAATCTCCCCTTTCTAACAACGTTTTTCTGTTTTAAAATAGCTAAAACACAGACCAATTTATTAGCAATTGAAAGGACTGCTGAAGGCGACGATTGTTGGAAACACTTTTTAACCATAGCGATAATATAGATATTGCGATAGCAATAATATATATTGTACTTACATCAGCCAAAGTTTATCGTTTCTCTTTTCCTATAGTCCCAGGGATATTATTAGCATCATTTATGACCCATATTAATCCATAATAATCCATATTCAGGCGAGACTAGACGTTTACAACTTTTAACACGATCTGTTTCACTCAATAAAGGCAGCTTCCGTGAAGAACTCACTTCCTTATTGAAGGTAAAGACTTCATTTCCCATAGAACTTTGCTTCCATTCGTCTACATAGTAATCTGAACGTGTAGGAGCTGATTGCGTCACTCACTAGACAGAATGGAAAAAAGACCACCTCTCAGTAAAATAACTGTATATCGGTCGTTAAACAGGCTAGAGACTTGAAAGCCTGGCATAATGCTGAGACCTAGGGGAACACATATGAAGATTTCAGAATCACTGAAACATGAAAAAACAAAAAATAGATATTGTGTGTTACATTATCCTTAATTAATTGAACATTTCCTCAAAATTAGGACTGTTTTTTCTTTTAAATGCCATTTACCAAATATTCCTAAATGGTTCTGTTCCAGAGCAATACCCATTTAGAATGTGGTGGGTAATTTTAGGCGGAAATTGAGGTCAAGAAGTGGTTAAACACAAATAGCCCAAATCTCAGGCTGCATATTGAAGTGTCTGGCAGACGATGTTGCAGACATGTGCTCAGGGATGTCTTCTTTAACGTCCATCTCATAGTACAAGACCATGATGACAGGACACCGTATCTGTACTCTGTCGAAGTGAAAAACAGTCGCAGGAAGGACTACAATAGCAGGAGAAGTCTCATTCTGATTAACCCAGGTTCTCTAGCAACAGGCTATAACAAATAAATTGCAATTTAAATGACAATTCATGTCATATTTTAAATTGTTATTTACATTGATCGAGCTCATTAAAATGACCAAAATAACAAAGCAGTAGTTCCAACCTTGTCAATAGATGTAACAGATGTACACTTTCAAATACAGGTATGCATGAAATACAAGCAGAGCTTACCTGATGGGCCTAGTTTTTTAGATCTGTTCCTTTGACACTTTGAAAAGTTTTACAGAACTCTGTTTAGAGAGATTTTCCATTAAGACATGTGTATCAGGAATATCTGTTCTACACTGTCAAAACAAAAATATCTTTGAGGAACTTTTGGAGGTTCTTCAATTTGAAACTGTGGGGGAACCTTTTATGGTGCTTGGAGGAACCTTCAAGAAAGGGTTCTTAGAAGAACCCCTTTACAAGGTTACTTGGGGAACCTTTGTTAGTTCTGTGAGGAACCTTTGGCAGTTTTGTGAGGAACCTTTGGAAGCTCTGTGAGGAACCTTTTGAAGCTCTGGGAAGAACCTTTGGGAGCTCTGGGAAGAACCTTTCCTCTAGTAGTATACATATATATATATATATAGTAGAAGTATATATAGTAGTATATATAGTAGAAAATATAGTAGTAACAGTGGTAGTAACAAAAGTAACAAAAATTATGAAACCTCAGATGTTTTTAAGCAAGTTTTAATATACACACCGGATTTTGAACAATACAACAATAATGATTGCGCGTTGAGCATTTTTAATTTGCAACAATAAATATTTACATATAATACAAAATACTAGATAATACATTCAGAGCAAGGCTTTTACCATTTTAATTACCCATATGGGTACTTTATCATTTGAGTTGATACCAACCATGCACTGCATAAAATGTAGAGTCTTCTTTACATTCTCTGCATATTTAACTCCAAATATGAAATAGATCCCCAGTAGGGCACCGACTCCCATTGAGATGTCCTCTGGCTTCACAATGTCCATTCCATCTATGTGAAGGGAAATTTCACATCCAGCACTGAAGGGGTTCCCACTTATCAGCAGCACAGGGGTAGGAGCATTTGCCACCTATTAAAAGCACACAACAAATAAATTAATGACATTTGCAATGTGTTTTCTAAGCACTCTCTGTTTTATTGAACTGAATTAATGAATAAGTGCACCCAATTCTTTGCAATAAAAATACATCCCTTATACTGTGAGAAATAATTAATTGCCA
The DNA here is from genome assembly GCA_029465975.1 of Dallia pectoralis. Taxonomy (NCBI): domain Eukaryota; kingdom Metazoa; phylum Chordata; class Actinopteri; order Esociformes; family Umbridae; genus Dallia; species Dallia pectoralis. The sequence goes on along the minus strand of CM055742.1, from coordinate 14,564,340 downwards.
AGATTATTAAGCATAAAATCCTATAAATGGTAAATGTTGCACCGAATGATGGGAATGAATCACAAAAGGAGTACACTCCAGAATTCCATTAAAACAAACGAAACACAACAGAGATACAACATCCCTACCTATGATGGGCGGTGAATGACTGGTGGTGCTCTTACCTTGTCAATTACATAGAGCCTGTCTGGATTTTCATGGAACAGGTAGGGGAGCAAGAGTATTGCAGCACAGACGCTGTGTCCTAAAAGGAAAAAAAAATTCGTTAACAGTATTTATAGCAATTGTGGCAAAATGTATTTGAAGAATGTCAAATAGTTCTAAATACCTTTGTGTGTCTCCTCACACTCCTGACTGAGTGCCGTCTGGTACTGGAGTAGAATCTCCTTGCCCAGCCTCCTCCTTTTGGCCTCTGCAATAATTTTGTCTGCTGCTTTCCCAAAGCTTTCCAGCAACCTCTTGTCCACATCAACTTTGAAGATGTGCTCAATTTCAGTGAAAATCTAAAAGAGTATTTCTATACATTACAAATTTGTCAAATTTAAGAAAACGGATTAAAAATTAAACTGTACTACTACATTGAACTCACAATGCTGATATGCTGTAAAGCTGGGAACTCCTGAAGAATGTCACTGGTGGAGTGGCTTTGAATGAAACCGACTCTCTCAACGAATGTCCTCTTCATTTTCTCCTTCAGGATGTCGATGTTTGGATGGGCTATTTTGCACTCCTCTTTCATTCTTGCGACATGCATCTGAATGCTATAGCTGTCTTCAATTCCCTGTAAAATGCATATGACATCTTCTTAATATAGAAGAAAAGGTCGGATGTCCAGTAGACTACTCTGAACACAGCTTTGGTCAGAAGCTCGTAGTGTGCAGCAGGCTTTACGGTGGTTACCTTGATAGCAGAGGTTGCAGATGTGTGGACTTGAATCACAGCTTCCTTGCCATCAGACATCTGTGAACGAAAAAGAAAATCAGATAAAGTAAACTGTAAGGGTTGACAACAGTAACAATGTCATAATGCGAGCTGTAAAAATCAGGCAAAACAAACTATGGGTTTAATTTCATCAGAGGTTATTCGTAATTTTAATTTCCACTTGTAAAGAGAATAATCAACACTTACCATGGCTTTCTTAGCTGGTTTTTGTGCCTGTGATGAGTTCCCTTCTGCTGGAGACATGCTCCTTTTTCCATGCTTTGCTCTGTGAAAATCTACCTCAGGAATGACAAGTGGGATTCGCTCCTTTTTAAACTTATTTTTAAGCATTCCCAACCAAGACTCCTATGAAAGATAGTACATGGAAAATAAAAGGAAATTCACAGCAAATTGCTTTGGTACTACAGATCCTACACACTGGACCTTTAATAGTTGACTTACATATCCTTGTCCGGTCCGATCTCGGAGAAAAGCATGTTTAGATACAAGAGTAGCACAAACATCATGGTACTGCCTACTGGTTGGATACCTTTGAAAAGAACAACAGAGCTTATTATTTAAATGACTGATTAATCAAAATGTTTAGCTTGCTGTATAGCTGAATTAAGAAACGTTCAATGAGGCCAGTACAGTTCTTATTTGGACACTTGATCATGATTAAAGCACCAGTTTAAGTTAAAGACATGCTTTTGATATACATTGACCTGAAATATGCAGTTTTGTTGAGTTCTCTATTTTTCTTAGCTGTAGTTCTAATTATTTTGCCGTGGCGAAACCCAGTGTCACTACAAAACATTGCCACAGGCTATACGTACCATGTGTACATACACATTGTGTCAAACAGAACTTGTATGATCTGGGACCTCCACTTTGATCTGTAGGCAGGGGTATGAAAGTCCAAACTCTCTTCCATGAGTTTGCGCTTCAGGACAGTTGGAAACTCTGGTAGTTGAAAGAAATTAGGCCATGCTAATGCTGGACTTTCTTCAGGAGGAGGTGAGCTGAAACATTATGTATGATTAATCTTACTTGTCTTACTGTATCACGTTTCTGTGGAATGAACATTGTATTTATGAGTAAAACATGTAATCACAATTGCAATATAAATTTCACCTTCCAGTGAATTTGGGGAGATCTTTTCCTTTTAAATTAGCAAGCAATTTGATGAATTTTACTTGTGTCTTGATGATAGGGAATAATTTGTCAAATTATTCATAAACACTGGAATAACCTCTGAATGGGCAGTTTCAACAACAAGACAGCTGCCCGTCTTGTATGCTACATTATCCACAGTAATGGACCTGGTTTTAATGACATGGTGAAGTGTTACATTTTCTCCAAGGTTGCACTGCAGAGCTCTGGTGAGGGACTCTGGAAGGGAATGTACGGGTACATCTCGGGTATCAGCAGTGAGCAAGAACTTTTGTCCTAAGCAGCTATTGTTTGCCTGTTCCCAACACTGTCGCATCTGGTGTCTCCTGGCAAGTGTTTTGGCAATATTCTTAAAGTTGCGGCCTGCCTGTGCTATAGTTTTGAAATATTGATGCTTGGCCTCAAACCGTAAGCACGAGACATGGATCAGTGGTCCATATGCCATCAGAAGTCTCGGATAGTGCATGAGGAAGTGCATTTTTGGAATATGTTTCCCAGGAAATACATCTTCAACAAGGGCAAGAAAAACTGTGATGCTCTCCTCCAAGTATGGTTGGGGGTTTGGACGCTCTGTCGTTCACTCCATAATGGAAATGTTGTAGCTCATAGTTGAGCTGGGCCAATTTAATTTGTTTCTCCTTCACCAGCTGTTTTAACACTAAAATGAGAATGGCTGGGATAATGCATTCGAGGAAATCATGCATTATATCTGGTGGAAACAAATAAACAAATGGAGAAGGCACAAACTTCAACTTTGAGAAGCAGCATGCATTCCTAATTCCATAAATGACAGCATTCTCTGGATTTGCTTCCACTGCCTCTAACTGGTAACTATAATTCGCAGAGTTTCGCATTATAAATCATCTTCAGTAAATTTCTTAGAAATGTCCAGCTTGGTGGCGTTACAGAAACGACAGATTCTCCCTGAGCTAAATGTTTTAGTTAGGCCAGCAACTGCGTGTGCTGACAAGTTATCCGCTGAGACAGTAGCTATGGTACCACGAAAGATCCTTTCCTCTCCATCACATTTCAAAGACACTCCCTGTGTTTCCAGAATCTTAACATCAGACAGTAGCGGTTGAAATACTTCATCATAATCAGTAAACCCCGTTTGAATTAGCTTGTGTTGAACAAGAGTAGATAGGTATGTGTTTTGTAGCTCTGATAAAAACTTGCTATCTAAGTTTCCAATTTTGAAATAAACTGCTGTCAGTTTGTGTTTTCCCTTCTTTGACCCCAGTGGATTTACCACCTCAAACTCATCCAAATAGAATTTAAGTTGGAAAGCAAAGGGTTACTCTTGCAGATATCGCCATCAGTGAAGTCTCGAAGTACATCATCATTGCTAGGGTCATCATCTTTGTTTAGCATTGCCCAGACATCTTCACTTTCAGCAACTTTTTGTAAAATGTTAAGAATCGGGATGTATTGAAATGTGGCCCTGCTTGTTTTATCTTCACTTTTTAAATGGATCTCAATTGGCTTTACCATCCCAAGTTCATGGCAGCAATATTTTTCCAGGGCCCACTCAGTATTTATGGCTCTAATACATTCCTCAAAAACTTTTGTTTGGCTTAAAAGTTCACTCAAATAATCCTCGTCGTCAACATTGATGTTGATCTTATTGAAATGAAACCTTATTGCTTCAGTGTAGTGAGTCAAAAAAGAGTCAAAAATTGTCCGAAGATCTTCTACTATGCTTGCATGCACAACAGCGGGAACACAGTGCTTCTCTCTAACTTTGAGAATGAAAAGGCAGAGATTACGTTTAAGGCCACTGACAAGGTCCTCTGTTTTGTGGCTCACAGATTGTACAACATTGTGTTTAGGCAGTTCATGAGCAAAATCTTCATTAGGATCAGCTGTAGTGTCCTCTTCAGTTTGATGATCCATTAAGCATTCAGAGTCAGATGGATTGGCACCTAACACTAATTCTCTGTGTCTTCTATATATATGGGTTCGATATGAGGCCAAGCAACGGCAGGATTTCATACATCCATTTAGACCACATGTTAATAAAAAATGTGGCTCATTTTGGTGATACAGCCCGATGTGCCTGATTTGTTTTATCAATGAAAATAAGTTTTTGTTGCATAAAGGACAGTTAAATGAAGTTGCCATGATTTCTTCTAAAAACCTTGGAATGTTGATATTGGATCCTCTAATCCATTCATCTCAAGCCAATGTATGACATCTTTGAAAGTCCATTTAGAAACATCAGCCATGCTAAAAAAACGAAAACAGAAATCTGTGTAAACAAATGGAAAGACTTAGTTGATTTTATTGACCAAAAGGGCTATAATCTATCCAGCAGTCCACTACATCATTACAACAGATAAACCATGTTTGCAAAAGCACAGGATATGTCACTTATTGGACAATGTACCGGAGTGGAATTAACATTTTCTGTGGAATAAGTCAGACATTTGTAATGTGTAAATGACAATTTGTATTAAACAATTTAGCATTCATAACTATAAAAGAAAGATACAAATTGATGGGAACTATTTAGATGACTGTCTTTAACTTCAAAGAAACTCCCGCCACTCGCACGAGACTGCTAATTTGCTAATAACGGCTTATTAGAAATACCGTTGCCTAACTATAAGGCATAGCCTACATTTTAACTTAAATAAAAACATAAAATTGAACATAACAGTAATGAAATCATAACTACAAAATAAAGCTACAAAATCAAAGGTTACATAATGTGTCACACTAGCCACCGCGGTGCGAATTAGCTACTTTTTATCAGAGCTTCAGTAACTGATACAAAAGTGGCTTCCCTGAGAAGAGCTGGGCTGACCGAACTGCCCGAACTCGTTAAAATACAAATAACACTCACAAAAGTATTTACTGTTATGTTAATCATGTAATGATTACAAATCCTATAGTTTTTAAACGAAGTCTAAATCAAAACCTTGAAACATTAAACATATTTAGTTATAACGTCTTTGTAACAGCTTGTTAAATAGTTAAACTCACCTTCGTTGTTGTGTACCGAACTGATGCTCGAGCACTGCTCCACTCTTTTCAAAGATTCCATGCGTGCAAAGTGTTTTTGAAAGACAATGAAATTCGCTGGACCCGATGAAAAATAAATGCTTGCCTCGCTTATTTTCCTTTTCTTAGCACTCGTTCAAGTGCTTCAGTATACCTGCGGTTGCAGTTAAACATGCACCTCTGTGTGGCCAGTCTCAAGTTCACAAACTAATACCGATATCGACCAGTTTTTACACTCAATAATCTAATGAGAATGGACATTTGTAGACCACAAGCATCTCTTTTTTGAAAAAAGCAACAGACTATATTTCGTACAAACAGGGCATTCCCTTGTTTTTGGAAAAGGTGGACTATAGACTATAGAGATGGAATCTCGCTTGTTACACTTATTAATAAGGGCTTACAATAAAACATTAAGAAGCAACACGTTTTCAAAATAAGAAGTAATAATAATATCCAAATCAATCAAGGTAGCTTATCTGTCATGCATAACATTTAAAAATCAGCATATAAACGCTTTGCAGAGAAACATTTTATTTGGTTGAGATAAAAATATTTTCTTATTCTTATAGGCTTTTGTCCATATATTCCGTACGGCTGTATATGTTACCCATTCGTCTATATATAGTCATTACTATTGAACATATAAATGTAACAATGTATTGGTCTTATGCTGGATATTGCAAATATCTGTAAATGTTACCCATTCGTCTTCATATAGTCATTATTATTGAACATATAAATGTAACAATGTATTGGTCTTATGATGGATATTGCAAATATCTGTAAATGTTACCCATTCGTCTATATATAGTCATTATTATTGAACATATAAATGTAACAATGTATTGTTCTTATGCTGGATATTGCAAATATCTGTAAATGTTACCCATTCGTCTATATATAGTCATTATTATTGAACATATAAATGTAACAATGTATTGTTCTTATGCTGGATATTGCAAATATCTGTAAATGTTACCCATTCGTCTATAGTCATTATTATTGAACATATAAATGTAACAATGTATTGGTTTGGACATCAAAATGGAGCCTAAAGATCCTCTAGGAACCTTAATTCAAATGGGTTCCTTGAGGAACAAATTTTCATACTGAGAAATCGCAAAAGTTCACGCAGGCACCACTAAGAGCATTGAAGAACGTTTGAGTTCTTGGAGGAGCCCCCAGGTTCCTCTAGGACCTCCAAAGGTTCTTCCGAGATCTTGTGGTTTTAACAGTTCCAAGAACTCTTAAAAAGTGAAGATAAAACAAGCAGGGCCACATTTCAATACATCCCGATTCTTAACATTTTACAAAAAGTTGCTGAAAGTGAAGATGTCTGGGCAATGCTAAACAAAGATGATGACCCTAGCAATGATGATGTACTTCGAGACTTCACTGATGGCGATATCTGCAAGAGTAACCCTTTGCTTTCCAACTTAAATTCTATTTGGATGAGTTTGAGGTGGTAAATCCACTGGGGTCAAAGAAGGGAAAACACAAACTGACAGCAGTTTATTTCAAAATTGGAAACTTAGATAGCAAGTTTTTATCAGAGCTACAAAACACATACCTATCTACTCTTGTTCAACACAAGCTAATTCAAACGGGGTTTACTGATTATGATGAAGTATTTCAACCGCTACTGTCTGATGTTAAGATTCTGGAAACACAGGGAGTGTCTTTGAAATGTGATGGAGAGGAAAGGATCTTTCGTGGTACCATAGCTACTGTCTCAGCGGATAACTTGTCAGCACACGCAGTTGCTGGCCTAACTAAAACATTTAGCTCAGGGAGAATCTGTCGTTTCTGTAACGCCACCAAGCTGGACATTTCTAAGAAATTTACTGAAGATGATTTATAATGCGAAACTCTGCGAATTATAGTTACCAGTTAGAGGCAGTGGAAGCAAATCCAGAGAATGCTGTCATTTATGGAATTAGGAATGCATGCTGCTTCTCAAAGTTGAAGTTTGTGCCTTCTCCATTTGTTTATTTGTTTCCACCAGATATAATGCATGATTTCCTCGAATGCATTATCCCAGCCATTCTCATTTTAGTGTTAAAACAGCTGGTGAAGGAGAAACAAATTAAATTGGCCCAGCTCAACTATGAGCTACAACATTTCCATTATGGAGTGAACGACAGAGCGTCCAAACCCCCAACCATACTTGGAGGAGAGCATCACAGTTTTTCTTGCCCTTGTTGAAGATGTATTTCCTGGGAAACATATTCCAAAAATGCACTTCCTCATGCACTATCCGAGACTTCTGATGGCATATGGACCACTGATCCATGTCTCGTGCTTACGGTTTGAGGCCAAGCATCAATATTTCAAAACTATAGCACAGGCAGGCCGCAACTTTAAGAATATTGCCAAAACACTTGCCAGGAGACACCAGATGCGACAGTGTTGGGAACAGGCAAACAATAGCTGCTTAGGACAAAAGTTCTTGCTCACTGCTGATACCCGAGATGTACCCGTACATTCCCTTCCAGAGTCCCTCACCAGAGCTCTGCAGTGCAACCTTGGAGAAAATGTAACACTTCACCATGTCATTAAAACCAGGTCCATTACTGTGGATAATGTAGCATACAAGACGGGCAGCTGTCTTGTTGTTGAAACTGCCCATTCAGAGGTTATTCCAGTGTTTATGAATAATTTGACAAATTATTCCCTATCATCAAGACACAAGTAAAATTCATCAAATTGCTTGCTAATTTAAAAGGAAAAGATCTCCCCAAATTCACTGGAAGGTGAAATTTATATTGCAATTGTGATTACATGTTTTACTCATAAATACAATGTTCATTCCACAGAAACGTGATACAGTAAGACAAGTAAGATTAATCATACATAATGTTTCAGCTCACCTCCTCCTGAAGAAAGTCCAGCATTAGCATGGCCTAATTTCTTTCAACTACCAGAGTTTCCAACTGTCCTGAAGCGCAAACTCATGGAAGAGAGTTTGGACTTTCATACCCCTGCCTACAGATCAAAGTGGAGGTCCCAGATCATACAAGTTCTGTTTGACACAATGTGTATGTACACATGGTACGTATAGCCTGTGGCAATGTTTTGTAGTGACACTGGGTTTCGCCACGGCAAAATAATTAGAACTACAGCTAAGAAAAATAGAGAACTCAACAAAACTGCATATTTCAGGTCAATGTATATCAAAAGCATGTCTTTAACTTAAACTGGTGCTTTAATCATGATCAAGTGTCCAAATAAGAACTGTACTGGCCTCATTGAACGTTTCTTAATTCAGCTATACAGCAAGCTAAACATTTTGATTAATCAGTCATTTAAATAATAAGCTCTGTTGTTCTTTTCAAAGGTATCCAACCAGTAGGCAGTACCATGATGTTTGTGCTACTCTTGTATCTAAACATGCTTTTCTCCGAGATCGGACCGGACAAGGATATGTAAGTCAACTATTAAAGGTCCAGTGTGTAGGATCTGTAGTACCAAAGCAATTTGCTGTGAATTTCCTTTTATTTTCCATGTACTATCTTTCATAGGAGTCTTGGTTGGGAATGCTTAAAAATAAGTTTAAAAAGGAGCGAATCCCACTTGTCATTCCTGAGGTAGATTTTCACAGAGCAAAGCATGGAAAAAGGAGCATGTCTCCAGCAGAAGGGAACTCATCACAGGCACAAAAACCAGCTAAGAAAGCCATGGTAAGTGTTGATTATTCTCTTTACAAGTGGAAATTAAAATTACGAATAACCTCTGATGAAATTAAACCCATAGTTTGTTTTGCCTGATTTTTACAGCTCGCATTATGACATTGTTACTGTTGTCAACCCTTACAGTTTACTTTATCTGATTTTCTTTTTCGTTCACAGATGTCTGATGGCAAGGAAGCTGTGATTCAAGTCCACACATCTGCAACCTCTGCTATCAAGGTAACCACCGTAAAGCCTGCTGCACACTACGAGCTTCTGACCAAAGCTGTGTTCAGAGTAGTCTACTGGACATCCGACCTTTTCTTCTATATTAAGAAGATGTCATATGCATTTTACAGGGAATTGAAGACAGCTATAGCATTCAGATGCATGTCGCAAGAATGAAAGAGGAGTGCAAAATAGCCCATCCAAACATCGACATCCTGAAGGAGAAAATGAAGAGGACATTCGCTGAGAGAGTCGGTTTCATTCAAAGCCACTCCACCAGTGACATTCTTCAGGAGTTCCCAGCTTTACAGCATATCAGCATTGTGAGTTCAATGTAGTAGTACAGTTTAATTTTTAATCCGTTTTCTTAAATTTGACAAATTTGTAATGTATAGAAATACTCTTTTAGATTTTCACTGAAATTGAGCACATCTTCAAAGTTGATGTGGACAAGAGGTTGCTGGAAAGCTTTGGGAAAGCAGCAGACAAAATTATTGCAGAGGCCAAAAGGAGGAGGCTGGGCAAGGAGATTCTACTCCAGTACCAGACGGCACTCAGTCAGGAGTGTGAGGAGACACACAAAGGTATTTAGAACTATTTGACATTCTTCAAATACATTTTGCCACAATTGCTATAAATACTGTTAACGTATTTTTTTTTCCTTTTAGGACACAGCGTCTGTGCTGCAATACTCTTGCTCCCCTACCTGTTCCATGAAAATCCAGACAGGCTCTATGTAATTGACAAGGTAAGAGCACCACCAGTCATTCACCGCCCATCATAGGTAGGGATGTTGTATCTCTGTTGTGTTTCGTTTGTTTTAATGGAATTCTGGAGTGTACTCCTTTTGTGATTCATTCCCATCATTCGGTGCAACATTTACCATTTATAGGATTTTATGCTTAATAATCTTGGCAATTAATTATTTCTCACAGTATAAGGGATGTATTTTTTTATTGCAAAGAATTGGGTGCACTTATTCATTAATTCAGTTCAATAAAACAGAGAGTGCTTAGAAAACACATTACAAATGTCATTAATTTATTTGTTGTGTGCTTTTAATAGGTGGCAAATGCTCCTACCCCTGTGCTGCTGATAAGTGGGAACCCCTTCAGTGCTGGATGTGAAATTTCCCTTCATATAGATGGAATGGACATTGTGAAGCCAGAGGACATCTCAATGGGAGTCGGTGCCCTACTGGGGATCTATTTCATATTTGCCTAAGGGTGGTGGGGGGGAAAACTCTGACTGTTGTTTGTGCTTATGCACCAAACAGCAGTTCGGAGTATTCAGCCTTCTTGGAGACCCTGAAGGGAGTCCTATATAGGGCTCCAGTAGGGGACTCCATCATTCTGCTGGGAGACTTCAACGCACATGTGGGCAACGATGGAGACACCTGGAGAGGCGTGATTGGGAGGAACGGCCTCCCTGATCTAAACCCGAGCGGTCGTTTGTTATTGGACTTCTGTGCTAGTCATGGATTGTCTATAACAAACACCATGTTCGAACATAAGGAGGCGCATAAGTGTACATGGTACCAGAGCACCCTAGGCCGAAGGTCAATGATCGATTTTGTGATCGTATCGGCTGATCTAAGGCCGCATGTTTTGGACACTCGGGTGAAGAGAGGGGCAGAGCTGTCAACTGATCACCATCTGGTAGTGAGTTGGATCAGAGGGTGGGGAAAGACTTTGGACAGACCAGGTAAGCCCAAACGGGTAGTGCGGGTGAACTGGGAACGTCTGGAGGAGGCCCCTGTCCGAAAGATCTTCAACTCACACCTCCGGCGGAGCTTTTCAGGCATCCCTGTGGAGGTTGGGGGCATTGAACCCGAGTGGGCAATGTTCAAAGCTTCTGTTGCTGAAGCTGCGGCGGTGAGCTGTGGTCTCAAGGTCCTAGGTGCCTCAAGGGGTGGTAACCCTAGAACACCGTGGTGGACCACGGTGGTCAGGGAAGCTGTCCGACTGAAGAAGGAGGCCTTCAGGGATATGCTAGCCCTGGGGACTCCGGAGGCAGTTGCAGGGTACCGACAGGCCCGAAGGGCTGCAGCCGCTGCCGTGTCAGAGGCAAAGCAGCGGGTGTGGGAGAAGTTTGGAGAAGCTATGGAGAAGGACTTTCGGTCGGCACCAAAATGCTTCTGGAAAACCGTTCGGCACCTCAGAAGGGGAAAACGGGGAACCATCCAAGCTGTGTACAGTAAGGATGGGACACTGTTGACCTCAACTGATGATGTGATCGGGCGCTGGAAAGAGCATTTTGAGGAGCTCCTGAATCCGACCTACACGCCCTCTAGTACAGAGGCAGAGCTGGAGGCTGATGGAGGGTCATCGTCAGTTTCCCTGGGGAAGTCGCTGAGGTAGTCAAACAACTCCACAGTGGCAAAGCCCCAGGGACTGATGAGATTCGTCCAGAAATGCTAAAAGCTTTGGGTGGGGAAGGGCTGTCTTGGTTGACACGCCTCTTCAACATTGCATGGAAGTCTGGGACAGTGCCAGAGGAGTGGCAGACCGGGGTGGTGGTTCCCCTCTTTAAAAAGGGGGACCAGAGAGTGTGTGCCAATTACAGAGGTATCACACTCCTCATCCTCCCTGGTAAAGTGTACTCCAAAGTGCTGGAAAGGAGGGTTCGGCCAATAGTCGAACCTCAGATTGAAGAGGAACAATGCGGTTTTCGTCCTGGCCGGGGAACCACGGACCAGCTCTTTACTCTCGCAAGGATCCTGGAGGGGGCCTGGGAGTATGCCCATCCAGTCTACATGTGTTTTGTGGATCTGGAGAAGGCGTATGACCGGGTACCCCGGGATCTTTTGTGGGAGGTGCTGCGGGAGTATGGGGTGAGGGGGTCTCTTCTCAGGGCCATCCAATCTCTGTACGCTCAAAGCATGAGCTGTGTCCGTGTCCTCGGCAGTAAGTCGGATTCGTTCCAGGTGGGGGTTGGCCTCCGCCAGGGCTGCGCTTTGTCACCAATCCTGTTTGTAATATTCATGGACAGGATATCAAGGCGTAGTCATGGGGGGGAGGGGTTCCCGTTCGGTGGGCTGATGGCACATCACTGCTTTTTGCGGATGATGTGGTCCTGATGGCCTCATCGGTCGGTGACCTTCAGCACTCACTGTTCGGGCATCTTGTACGAATGCCACCTGGGCGCCTCCCTAGAGAGGTGTTCCAGGCACGTCCAGCTGGGAGGAGACCTCGGGGAAGACCCAGGACTAGGTGGAGAGATTATATCTCCACACTGGCCTGGGAACGCCTCGGGATTCCCCAGTCAGAGCTGGCTAATGTTGCCCGGGAAAGGGAAGTTTGGGGTCCCCTGCTAGAGCTGCTACCCCCGCGACCCGACCCCGGATAAGCGGTTGAAGATGAGATGAGATGAGAGTTAAATATGCAGAGAATGTAAAGAAGACTCTACATTTTATGCAGTGCATGGTTGGTATCAACTCAAATGATAAAGTACCCATATGGGTAATTAAAATGGTAAAAGCCTTGCTCTGAATATATTATCTAGTATTTTGTATTATATGTAAATATTTATTGTTGCAAATTAAAAATGCTCAACGCGCAATCATTATTGTTGTATTGTTCAAAATCCGGTGTGTAAATTAAAACTTGCTTAAAAACATCTGAGGTTTCATCATTTTTGTTACTTTTGTTACTACCACTGTTACTACTATATTTTCTACTATATATACTACTATATATACTTCTACTATATATATATATGTATACTACTAGAGGAAAGGTTCTTCCCAGAGCTTCAAAAGGTTCCTCACAGAGCTTCCAAAGGTTCCTCACAAAACTGCCAAAGGTTCCTCACAGAACTAACAAAGGTTCCCCAAGTAACCTTGTGAAGGGGTTCTTCTAAGAACCCTTCCATGAAGGTTCCTCCAAGCACCATAAAAGGTTCCCCCACAGTTTCAAATTGAAGAACCTCCAAAAGTTCCTCAAAGATCTTTTTGTTTTAACAGTGTATAGGCCAAGATCTGGCTTGCAAGGTTCTACAGAGCACCTCCAACTCCGTCTGGGGCTCCTTTACCCTGTGATGCCTCAGTAAAGTCCCACATGACTGATTTGAAACATTTCAGGAATGGAACAATCGACGCCATGTAAAAAGCTGTCTTGTTCCTGTACTGAAAAGTTGGCCCAGCAGCAGGATTACTAGTTTGGAAATAATTAAAGATTGGATCATGGTGCGCCCATGTGGCAGTGGCATCATGTTGTAGGCTCTCAGAGAGTTTGGCAAATGATTACACCTTTCCACCAAAGTAGAGCACTCCAGTGTGAATCGTCACATGCTTGTGTGACCCTCCAAAGGGGGAATCTTTAATCTCCCGGCTCCATTTGCAGTTATAGTTTTCACTATAGTCTGCATGGACTACGACTTGGTCGTTGGTCAAGCTTTCTCTCAGCTTTTTTAGGTGGTTGTACTCATGACTAATGTTATACAAATGAGTGCAGAACTGAGGGAGACTCATTGGTGAGCTCAACAAGCCATTATAGTTCCAAACATTTTCCATCTTGATTCTTCCTGGAGTTATGGAGAGGACCTTGTAACTCACTTTTACAAGGACACATTGTTGCCCATGATGTTTTGGTTAATCTCTGAAGCGATGGTGGCAATTGTCACACCTGTTACACATGCAGTTCATGTAATTAGGATCTCAAAGTCATAGATATCTTTGAAAAATATATTCCAACTTTGTGTACTTGATTTCCGAAGTTGACTTTTAACTTCCAGTAGCAACTTTTTGTATTTTTTTTATAATATGGTGACATTACGTCTTTCGTTACATGTGCAACTGACATCAGCCAGGCGATTCCACGCACAAAGCTACCTAATACACAATCTGTCTATGGCAAATTCCGGAAATACGCTGTCTATACTTTGAAACATAGACCTTGGAACGCTTCGGAATCAACTTAGTTTGTTCAATAGAAATCGGTTGTAATAGAAGAACGAAACTGGCAATCAAGTGAGGCTACCAATACGAGGGTGCTGGCACTCCGTGTAAACCCTAGTGGCCACCTTGTCTCTTTTCAGGTTAATTCATTTCGGACACGTCTTCAGGTGGTTTCTTAAGAATGACCCACCCGCTCGCATCTAACCTAATGTTTTTAACACTGGTTATCTACGAGCGTATGTAATCCCCGGGGTGTCTTACTTGACTCTTCTCCAAAGGTAAGTAAAAACAATCAAAAAATGATGATACAACAGCCTAATGGCAGTACACAAACAACACAACAGCAATCTCAAAAGTGTATATCTTTTTCCCTCCTGCGTCTTTCTCGGCTTCTCTCGAGTCAGCCCAAAAAACTGCACTTTATGGGAGCAGTGTTTACCAGCAGATGCGGCCGCTTCAAATGCACGTCATATCTTCCCTTTTTATTTGCACATGTGAACAAACACACACACACACCCTTTTGCTCATTGTCTTCCCACCTTTAGCGAGCTCTTGTTTATCATCTCGGAGGTGAGAGAGTAATATTTTAGCAGACGTGCAAGAAGAAACAACAGTAATATTAGCTGAGAAAGATGTAAGCACATAGTGGTACATTACAATTAGCATTGTGTGTGTGCATTTCAAATTGAACAGACCAGAATTGTCTTTTTATTCATTTGCCACACACATTGTGAGAAATGTGTGTTATACTTACACACATAGTTTGAGTAAAATGAATTGGTTTAATTCAAATGGCTATGTCATAGGGTAGAAAATAGAACGTCAGATCATGAGCATAAAATGTATAATTGTGTGGTATTTTGCATGGTGTGTATTTTGATGTGTTTTATTGTGTTTAATAATATGGTGACTGAATAATGGTGATTTGTTGCATGCGTGTTAATCGTGGTTATGTTGATGTGTAGGCTTGTGACATTGTGGATTTAGCTCTCTTCACGACACTCAAACACAGGTTGTTCATTGAAACAGTCTTTTATTCCTTTTCTTGTTTTGCCTCGGTTACACCTTGGTAACGCCTGTAACACCTGTAAGAACTGCATACATAAATGAACATTATCGACATTAGCACATTATTCAATACAATACAAAAAGAAATGCAATATGAAAAGATTATTTTCCAAACCTGAAAACACATACCTTGTTGGCTGCTTGTCATGAAAAGAGTTTCTTATTTGACAAACATATTTTCTTTACTTAGTTTAAGCAATACTTTAAACCTATTTATAAACTTTAATTAAAAACGTAAATTCTTCAGCCACGTTGGGCGTCCGCTCATTACTGGACCATCGGGCGACTGAATAACTCGTCATTTCCGCTAGCGTCAGGGTTGCGTCGTGACAGGCAGCAGGCAGACACAAGTGCAGAGAACCTCTATAATAACGTCTTTATTTACAAGACAAACGCAAAACAATCGACATACCTCCACACGAAAACACGGAACAAACGCCAACAGCAGACAATGCCACGAGACCGACTAACAGAACAGACAGGACTTAAATACAGGCACTAATGACAAGACAGAAAACAGGTGGAGAACAAAACACAGGTGCACTTAATGTCCTTGATTAGAACTCCTGTGAGGACAAGAGGAGTGTCAAACCCCACATAGAGAGGGACAGAAATGCCTGACTCTGACAGCTAGTGACGTATTATTTTCTCTTACTTGAACATAAACCAATTAACATGACATTATATAAAACAAAACATTTACATTGTACTTCTAATAAATACATGCATGAAATTGTCAACTTAATCATAAATTAAATTGTATAAACAAATTCTTCTTAAGTTTGGATAGAAGCACTTACAGTGGACTTGTCTCATTTGATCACAGACAATCATTGGATAAATACTAACTTGATTGAAATTAATACGATTGGTGAGGGCCGGGACCAAAAAGTATTTAATGAATACACCAGCTGTATGGGGGGGAGAAAGAAACGGGGACCGCGGAGACGAGCAAGAGCAGCAGCGGAGACACAGACCACAGACCATGTACAGAGGATAGTCACGGTAACCAAGTACAACGAGAAAGAAACGCGGAGCATCATTGATTGACAAGCCTGACTTCTCGTCTAAGAAAGGGAAGTAAAAGCTGTCAATGTATTATGGGGGCATAGCTGATGCGCCTCGATAAAAACAACCTGTCGTGGTTATGTGTTCTTGTTTTGGTGTCGCACCCTTAACACAGTTGCCGGAGCCTAGGACAGCCCCGCCCAACTGACACAGCCAGCCTGCCGGTGATATGGACGAGACTCCACATCTAGACCAGTTACCCTAAAGAGACGTTAACGAGAGGAGACGTTAACGAGAGGAGACATTACACCGTAACTGAGTGTTACAGTGAATTGCCTACTTTTATTTGCTCATGCTGTATATTTAAGGTTATAGGGGATATGCAAATTTTTTAAGAGAATAAAGATTATTGTGAATAGTACTCTGCATACGGTGTGATGAGTGTGACCCGGGATCTCTCTAACCTGTTTTAGGGGGTACAATATTTTAGACTTACATAGGCTGAACAAACTACCCCCTGACAGCTACATGTCTTCCTTTCTTGAAGAAAGATTCCATTTATTGAAGCTTTGGAAGGGAATATATAGCGATATCTCGTTCACATCATATTTCAAAGATTAAACTTTTTTTCATTTTATGTTTATGTCCCATAAGTGGTGGGTTGTGTTCTACATGGCTAATATGCTAAAGTCTTGAGTAATCTATCCATCTATCCTTATTATCCCTATTTATTGTCTAAATATATCAATTATTTATATCAATTTATATTATCTATCTATATCAATCACAATGTATATTGTCAATATGCAAACATTTGGTTAGCTGCATTTTCAATGCTCCTATTAACTAATGCTATTTTCTACTGCAATGCTGGCAACAATAATTGTAACAGCCTGGCAGTGGTGTAAAAAGTACTTTAATTCTATACTTAAGTAAAAGTACAGATATCGTACAAAATATTTACTTTGGCAAAAGTTAAAGTAATTCATTAAAAAATTACTTGAGTAAAAGTCTTAAAGTAGCTCATCTTAAATGTACTTAAGTATCAAAATGTATTTATCTGGTGTTAAAATGTACTCAAAATTATCAAAAGTACAAAAGTACAACCAGAAAAAAATCAGAAATTTCCTTTCTCCAAGCTTTATTTATCCCCCCCTCAATCACTTAGAACTTGAACTATCACAATTACTTTCTCCTCTTGCTCCCTTCCCCTCCTTGATCCCTTCCTGTACCTTATTGCCCCTCCCTCCTTCCCTCAACTCCTTTCTCTTATTTTCTTATCTTCTTACTTGAACTTGAACCATTTTTCAACTCTTTCTCCTTTTGCTCCCTTCCTGTACCTTATAGCCCCTCCCTCCTTCCCTCAACTCCTTTCTCCTCTTACTTTAACTTGAACCATCACTCAACTCTTTTCTCCTCTTTCACCCTTCCCATCCTTGCTCCCTTCCTGTACCTTATAGCCCCTCTATGGAAAAAAATTCAGTCTCACCAGATTCTGAAACTGAATTTCTAGCACTGAATTTATTTGCATGCAAGATTCAGTGTCTAAAAATTCAGTGTTAGAAATTCAGTGCAAAAAAATTCAGTGTTAGAAATTCATTGCAAAAAAATTCAGTGTCCGGAATTCAGTGCAAAAAATTCAGTGTCAGAAATTCAGTGCAAAAAAATTCAGTGTCAGAAATTCAGAATCTACATCCGGGATACCAAGGAAAAGCAATCAATCCAGTCTCAACTCCAACCAACATCCAGCTATCAAGTTCCGGATTTACGTTTTAACTGGTGATCATGTTAACTGGTGACATTGCAGATGCGACGTGTTCGTGTCATTAGAAACATTAGAAAATAATGCAAACGTCAATAAATTGTTCAAATGTTCGTAATTTTATACTTTCTAACACTGAATTTTTAGACACTGAATCTTGTATGCAAATAAATTTGTTATTTACAGTGCTAGAAATTCAGTTTCAGATTTTCTTCCATACCCCTCCCTCCTTCCCTCAACTCCTTTCCCCTCTTTCGGTGCATTTAGACAGACACAACCGACACTTCATGCGGTACGACAAATCTTTTACTCCTACATAAGAAAACATTTGGTCTTAATATGGGCATGGATGTTGCTTATCTGAGCTAGCGCCGGTGGACGAGGATGGTTCACTGCTCTTGTTTTCAGACATGCTTCGGTTGCGAAAGCGCCAAAAGTATGTTTTAAAACACTGGTGCTCTGGTGTGGTTATAGAGATCGATGTGTCTCGAGAGCGCCAATTGTGTGCGCAGTGCGCGCATATACAGGCTGCACGAAGTCTGTGTCAACTCAATTCTACATTGTGTCTACATTCATGAGGATAATTACGATTTTCTGTAGCGGGTAACGACGAGTCCATTGTTAATGTAGCAGAGTAAAAGTCAGATATATTGTTGTAGAAGTAGTGAAGTAAAAGTCGACAGAAATATAAAAACTCCAGTAAAGTACAGATACTCAAAATGACCCATCCATGCTCTTCTAGTAGGTGTAAATGCCTCAGTGCTTCTAGTAGGTGTGAATGCCTCAGCTCTTCTAGTAGGTGTGAATGCCTCCGCGCTTCTATTAGGTGTAAATGCCTCAGTGCTTCTATTAGGTGTAAATGCCTCAGTGCAGTAGTATTAAGAGACAGAACACATAATCAGGTTCCACTATCTTATAATGCTCAACTCATCCATCTCTTGGTTTGGTTTTAGTTTGGTTTTGAAAACCTCAAGTGCAATGTAAGCCTCTGTTGATAAATTGACCATCGTATTAACAAAATTTAGAAAAAATACCCCTCTTTCCTTTCAATCTTGTGAACACATTTGAAATAGCAGAAGGCAATTATCTCAAATGTTGTTCGCAGCATTGACCTGTTTCTCCCCAAATCATTGCTTTCCTCTCTTCTATCTACAGCCCCGATGCAACTTGCAAATCGCACAGCTGCTTTTCTGATGACTCCATTTTGCATACGGGGAGAAGCCCTATAGAGTGTTATATGTATTTCATAATTAGCCAGACCGTATGTTCCTTTTTTCTGTGTAGGCACTGTTCAGAATTAATTATGTTTTCTTCCTTCATCACAGCTTCATAATATCCACCCCCCTCAGGTGCATAGATGAATCATGGAATGCAATCAATGTTGCAAAAAATAATACCTGCTCCATTTTTAGGATGTACCGCCTGGCGGTAAACCCACAGAGTCCTAATCACCTGAGTGCGGTAGCTTCAGACATCTACGATTGCAAGAGACACCTAACAAGTCAGACCCCTGATGCTATAGGCTGTACGCTATACACTACTGGAGAGCTCAGACTCTACACGAGAGGGTAGATAGTATATTTGTCCTGTTGCAGTGTTTGTTTCAATACTTTTGTTTATGCTTGTCCTTAATCCTTAGGCAAGATTCCCTGGGGAATATACATCGATAAACCACTTTTACATACACTAGGTGAGATGCAGGTGTCATGCCTGCTTTTTAGTGGCAGTTAGGCAGCGTGCTAGGTATTAGAGTGTGAAAGCAGGGACAGATGCGTAGGGAAACAAGCAGTCTTAGCACTCTTCTCTCAATTTTGCTAGTTTATGAGTGGTTCAATGTGTTCAACAATTGTACATTTGTGTTTGTTTTATGTTATGGTGACTGCAGTAAATGTCCCAGAAAGGGATAACTTTCTGTGCATTGTCTTGTCTGTTTTCTATGAGTTAGCTACACATACACACATACACGTAGGCACAGGCAGATATATTTCCCTTCCATTCAAACAATCTTGAGTGTTGGATATAGGAAGATGACAGGGGGAAGTAAAAAGTGGAAAAGAGAAGGACATGACGCGAGAAAACCATCAAAATGGAATTCTCAAAATGGAACAAAAAGCGGCATCAAAAAGAATTAGTCATTATGTGTTTTTTCTTCGGTTAGTGAGTAGGCCTTAAAATACCTCCAATAGTTAAAGAAAGGGAATAATCAATGTAGCTGCGACTGGATTTCGGGAATGCCTTTATTATACATGTGTGTTATTTAAATGTATTACTTTAATTGGACAGGTAACTTGTACAGTATGATCTACATTCATGTATTGTTAGAATTCTTAGTTAATATATTTATCTGTTATAACACAACAATGTCAACAATGGTGCACCAGTCTGAGCATAATCCTCCTGATTGTTGTGAAAACATTGCTGACTCTGGCATGTGTGTTTAGCCACGCTGAGCACGTCCTCCCTCATTATCCATGCCCACGCTACAGAACCAATAAGACTACAGCACCAGTCCTTTTCACCTGCATCAAACATTATGCTCTGCCGCCACTGGGTGGAGCTGCTGAGCTCAGACTTTCTTTTTCTGCATTATTTATATTTTCCTCTACCTCTCTCTTTCGTCCTACTTTTATCTCACTTTCACCTTCCTCTCTTGCTCCTCTCCATTTGGACTCCATGGTTTTCTTCACAGCCTATGCTCTTGCTGTATTTCATTCACCCTCAATCACATTCTTTACCTCTTTTTCTACACATGTCATTTTTATTGCACAACACATTCTCACTTTCTTTCACTCTGTCCCAACTTCCTGGCTTTCCACCCCTCTTGTCGTTTTGCATGATGTGCCTACACACACACTGTAATGATCTGGTTGATATGTTTTCATTATTAGTATTTGGGATGCTTCTCTGAAACTTTAGAAGCTAGTCAAGCTACTGATAACTATACACTACAATACACAGTTCAAGAATGACACTGGTTCCGAGATTTAATTCATGCTTTAATTGGTAGTTAAATTACAAGTGGCATTTGTTATAGGTCCTGTGAGTAGCTGCTGTTGTTTATATTATGTCATACCATTAAACAGGTTAGTCATTTATCTGCATTACCTTCTTTTCACGAGTTCGCACTTACATGCCAATTAAGGGATATAGGTTTAATGCGTATTTGGCATGCTGTCCGGAGGGAGGGTTCCGGGCTCGGAATCCGGCCCGGGGCTCCGGGCTCGGAATTTGGCCCGAACCCAGAGTACCCCCCCGCATGTAAGTGGTTAGGACTAGAATTTGAGCGGAGAAGGGGTGGTGGGGGGATGCTGCGAGCTGTCAGCGGAGCGAGGTAAGACTGCTGAGTCTATATGTACCCTCTAGCTGTTAATTGCTGAGGGCTTCCACCTGTAATTAATTAGCTGGAAGTCCTCCTCCCGAACCTTGTTAGTAAACCTCATTTCACGAGTTCGCACTTACATGCCAATTAAGGGATATAGGTTTAATGCGTATTTGGCATGCTGTCCGGAGGGAGGGTTCCGGGCTCGGAATCCGGCCCGGGGCTCCGGGCTCGGAATTTGGCCCGAACCCAGAGTACCCCCCTAACGCTAAGGAGCAGAGGACAGCCGCTGGATTATAAACCCCCCAGAGAGCCGAGCTTGGCGGACTGGCATCGCGAGGAAGAGTCTGATTTATTTATTATTTTTTTTGTATGCGCGGGGGCCTGTGAAGCCGTTCACTGCCTGGACTAGATGGGCCTTGCTGGCCTGTGGACGTGGGGCGTTTGAACGTTTGTTGTGGGACCGAGGCCCGCTTGGTATTCCTATTCCGACCGCTGTGAGACCAATGCTCGCTGGACGGAAAGGAGAAACGTGGGAGCTTTGCTGCGGGACCAATGCCCGTTTGGTATGGATTTATTCCGACCGCTGTGAGACCAATGCTCGCTGGACGGAAAGGAGAAACGTGGGAGCTTTGCTGCGGGACCAATGCCCGTTTGGTATAGATTTATTCCGACCGCTGTGAGACCAATGCTCGCTGGACGGAAAGGAGAAACGTGGGAGCTTTGCTGTGGGACCAATGCCCGTTTGGTATAGATTTATTCCGACCGCTGTGAGACCAATGCTCGCTGGACGGAAAGGAGGAACGTACAGGAAAGTGAGTGCTTGCCCGGGAGGTTCTCACGCGGCATCTGCTGGAGACCAAATGCTCACTGGATGAGAGAGAGAACGATGGAGCTCGACCGGGGAAGTTCTCACTCCGTCCGCTGTGAGACTAGTGCTCGCTGGACGGAAAGGGGAAACGCGAAGGGGAAAATGAGTGCTTGCCCGGGAGATTTTCTCACGCGGCATCTGCTGGAGACCAAATGCTCACTGGATGAAAAGAGAAAACGTTGGAGCTCTACCGGGGAAGTTCTCACTCCGTCCGCTGCGAGACTAGTGCTCGCTGGACGGAAAGGGGAAACGCGAAGGGGAAAATGAGTGCTTGCCCGGGAGATTTTCTCACGCGGCATCTGCTGGAGACCAAAGCTCACTGGATGCAAGAGAAAACGTACGAACTCAACCGGGGAGGTTCTCATTCCGTCCGCTGTGAGACTAGTGCCCGCTGGACGGAAGGAAACGGGAAATAGCGAAAGTGAGTGCCTGCCCGGGAGATTTCCTCACGCGGCATCTGCTGGAGACCGAATGCTCACTGGATGAAAGAGAAAACAGGAGCGCTCTACCGGGGGGGGGCTCTCACTCCGTCCGCTGTGAGGCCAATGCTCGCTGGACGGAAAGAAAAGGGGGTTCTATTAATTAGAACGGAGTTCTATTACTTAGTTAATACGTTATGGAAAGAAGGGAAACATCGGGGAAGGGTAGGTTGTAAGAAGCGTGGAATGATTTAAAACTTTTCCAGGCGGTAAGGTAGGATTGGAGGGTCCTGGGGGCGACTGCGTGAAGGATGGTGTTGAGTGATGAGTCGAGCAGGGTTTTTAGCGGGTGGTTTACGGGAATATCAACTCTGAATAGCGAGGTACCGGAGTAGGGATACGGTCCGCCTCCGGAGCCAGCGTCCTGAATTTCTGAAACAGCAAGCGAGACAGGGAGTCAGCAATTTGATTCTCCGACCCGGGGATATGCTTAGCGACGATAATGAATTGGTCGCAAGCTGCGATCCAGGTGAGGCGCCTTAAGAGTGGCATCAGAGCGGGTGAATGGGAACGGCCTCTGTTAATGCAGTGCACGGTCGCCTCATAGTCGCAATGCACTAGGATGCTTGTAGAGGACCATTCCTTCCCCACGGGAAAGCTGCTACTACGAGAGGGTAGAGCTCGAATAGCGCCGAGGATTGCGGTAATTGCTGGAACTGGGGTGGCCACGGAGCCGCGAACCAACGACCTTGGTAGAATCCCCGAACCCGATTGAGGGGGCGGCGTCTGTGAACAGTTGGATCTCGGTGGGGACGCGACGAGGTTTTTGTGGAAAAACGATAGGCCGTTCCACTGTTTTAGAAATGTTACCCATAGCCTAAGTTCGTCGCGGCATGCTTGGGTTAAGGAAATGGGGTCCTCTAGCGAGTGGACGGAGGACGCGAGTGAGAGGAGATGCGATATAAAGGTGCGACCCTGCGGGATGATGCGCGTCGCGAAGTTTAAATGGCCAAGCAGGGACAAGAGTTCGCGTTTCGAGAGAACCGATTTCTCGAGGAAAGTAGAGGAGACGAGAATTATTCGGTCGATTTTCTCCTTTGGCAGGGATGCTTGGAATTCCCTAGAATCCAAGTTAATCCCTAGGAACTCGATGGACGTCGCGGGGCCCATGGTTTTCTCCTCTGCGAGGGGGATTCCAAGCTCGGAGAAGACGTTTTGGACTGAGAGGAGGTGCGCGGCCGGGATGGCGTTGGGAGGCGAGATTATTAGAAAATCATCTGGCAGGTGAATGAGGTGGGGGATGGCGTAGTTGTTTGACAAGATCCAGCAGACTGCTTCTGATAGCATGTCGAATATTTTAGGGCTGCTTTGCATCCGAACGTTAGACGTACGGCGAAATAGTATTTCTCGAGCCAGCGGACTCCAAAGAGATGCCATGAGTCGGGATGGATGGGCATGACTTTGAAAGCGGATGTAACGTCAACTTTGGCCAGCCAGGCACCCCGACCCGCGATTTTAATCAGGTAGATGCCTGGTCTATGCCGTGGAATTTAAGCGAAGATTCGTCGAGAGGGGACAGGCTGTTAACACTTGGGAACGGGGAATTGCGTGGGTCTGACAGGGTGATAAAAATGCGTTTTTATCTCGTCCGGGTGGATGGCCGTTCGAAATGCATGCGTGAAATTTTTTATTTATTTATTATTTTTTACGGGAGTCGTCGAATAATTTGGATGTTTTATTTGCGGGTTTAGGCTGGACGTACGCCGCCGCAGAGCTACAAATATGCATGGAACGGCTGCGTGCTCTATGGCATCTGCCCGCGTTGAAATTATCACCGATCTGCCTGCCTTCGATAAGAGCGGAGACCTGGGTTCAGTGGGTTGCGCTGGTGGTTGCTGTACGAGTTACGTAGCTGGTGGACAAATAGGGTTGCTCGAACCGGAGTGGGGAGGAGGGGAGGGGGAATGGCGGTTGGAAGGATGAAGAGTGAGCTTGCGCAGCGAGCGGGGGCGGGCCCGCGCTGGTTTGGAGCTGTGGGGCTGCGGGCCACTGCCGGTGGGCGGGGTTGTGCCGCTGCCAGTGGGCGGGGTTGGCACCTGGAGGGTAGAGAGACTGGAGGCGAGGGTTAGCCTGTACTGCTGGCTGGGAAAGCTTCGCGCTAGTGCCCGGGGCCGGAGCTCGGGGCCGCTGGAAGGGGAGAGGGTTATTAGGGGTATAAGGCTGAGCTGTAAAAGGGGAGCCGCTGGGCTCGTCCGAATGCGGCGCTGCGGCGGCAGAGGCATTGGCGGAGCAAAGCCAGCCGTGTCCTGAGCGGGAGGACGACGGAGTTGCCTGGGGCGGTATATTTTGAGCCCTGCGGGTTTTGCCCTGCCTGCGGGCCGGTTTGGGAGACATATAGGTCGTACGGCTCCGCTTTGTACGTCTTCCTTGAGACCTGTGGGTCCGACTTGCCCAGCGCTTGTCTTAGCCCGGCTACGGTCCAGTTCCCCACGGGAGGGATCGTCGGGATGGTCGAGCGGTAGGAGGAGGCCGGGGAAGAAGGTGGTGGTTTTGCTGGGGGCGGCGAAGCCTGGTACCGGCGTCCGGGTGAACGCGCGGATGGTCGGGCCGGAGTGCGGCCGCGAGAAGCCCTGGGCTCAGGAGTGGCGTCCGGCATGACCGAAATGGTCGGGAGACCCGCGACTTGCGGGGGGACATTCCTGGGATTGCTAGTGCCTTCCGCGGAGGAAGCGCTTTAGCGAGACGAGTAGTATCTGGGCGAGAGAAGCTGCTGCGAGCTGTCAGCGGAGCGAGGTAAGACTGCTGAGTCTATATGTACCCTCTAGCTGTTAATTGCTGAGGGCTTCCACCTGTAATTAATTAGCTGGAAGTCCTCCTCCCGAACCTTGTTAGTAAACCTCATTTGATTGTTTCCGGTGGGAAAAAACAGGTCTGTCGTTGTTTGTTGTTATGTAGGTATGAAATATTTCAGTGTCATCGGTGCTAGGATAGGTAAAGGTGTACAGGAGACTGGCGGATTAATGGTGTAACCTTTACAATTGGGGTATGTGTCTTAAATGTCCCCCGAACATAAAAAATTGAACTGGCCACTCTCTATATATCTATCTGGAGTGGTGCCGTTGGGGGAGGTAAAAGGTGGGGTTAGCTGTGATCTTGACCTCAGTGCTTCTGATCCTTTAGCAGTGCAATGTGTTGATTGATAACTTGCTTGTTGGTGCCAGCTTTTTTGTATTATTTTTTACATGATTTTCATTACTGAAAGTAATACATTAGTAAGAATAATAATGAATAAGTAATACATTTTTGCCCAAAGCAAAAAATTGCCTAAATTTAAAAATGTGTTCATATCTACGGAATGGCATGCAAGTCAATAAATGAATAAATACAGCTATGAAATAAATAAATATGGCTATGAAAAAAATTATTTGGCAGTATAGTATGTTGTAGTATAGGTTTAGTTTTACTCACCGAGTTACTTGAATTGACGTGAACGGCAATGGAGAACCATACCTAACTATAGACCATAATAGAGGAGCTTGTTTGGAGAAAGCTCTACATCCAGAAGTTTGTTACAGTGTGAGTGATGAAAATTGAAGATTTTGCAGCAATAGGTTATGGGGAATAGTCAAGGATTTCCATGACCTTTATCATGGTCACAAAACAGTTGTGTAGATTATTTACAACTAGATGGATATGCGTATGTTTGCATGCAAGCTTATGTTTGGAAGCAGTGTTTGAACAGAAATTAAATAGTTTTCCCATTTTGTCAAAATTAATTTGTGGAATTTATTGACGCATTCAAAAAACGTTATTCTAAGAACTAATAGTAATACAAAATACTGTATCAAAAACCTTGCTGTTTAATACAACAAATGAAAGGGGACAGTGCTCTCCCTCTGCTGCCATTCAAATAGTCATATAATATGTCAAGCGATGATCATGAAGAGTCAAATATTGACCAGTGCTGTCAGACCGGTCTGCTCTTTAGCACAGAGACCCTGACAAGGCACATCATCGCTCATCGTGCCCTTCGGCGCATTGACACTGAGTGGCGCTGACGACCCTGTTTGCCCTTCCCATTGTGCTAATCTATGTACTAAGTACTGGGGTGCTAAGGTCATTCCCATCACAGCCATGATTTCCCTGGAACGTGATGGCACACACCCACCTCTCACAACCAGACAAGTGGCCTTTTCTTGGCTTACTGGATGGCTGTATTTTATTTAATTGTAATGCATAGGCCTAATACATGCACTGCAATTTATAATTTATAAAGCATATACAGTACTAAGTAGAATGTATAATTTATACAGCATATACAGTACTAAGTAGAATGTATAATTTATACAGCATATACAGTACTAACTACAATGTATACAGCATATAGAGTACTATGTATAATTTATACAGCATATACAGTACTTAGTGGTATGGTATCTTAAATTGGAGCGTAATCCGTTTTGAGTGGATGGGGCCTATTAGACCGTCAAACTCTTTAAAAACACATAGAAATCCATAGTAACTGAATGCTCGCGGTTATCCACAATATCCCAGAAGGCTTCGAGGCTTTTACACTTAGGTGCCCAATTTCCTTGGTTCTTGATGGCTGAGTTAAAGCTAGCATCATTGTTCTCCAAATGCATTTTATGGAACACCCAGAGAGCAACTTTGTGGTATGGCGCATGGAGTTCATACTTGGAACAATTCGCTATTAAAGGAATATATTATTCCTGCAACCTCTTTCAACACGGATAGGACTAAATGGTTTCAACACCTCAATCCCCCTGGCTACTCCAAGTGACGTTGCCTGAGGGGAAAATGCCTTGCAGTGTGTCTCTGGCAGGTGATTCTTTAAAGCCCCCTCGATCTCCTGTCACCGCAGTCAGCCCAGCTACAAGCTGCAGGATATGGCCCCGTCATTGGAATTTGGACACATTTAGTGACTTTGCACCGCAGGTAGTCTGCACCACGAGTCAGGACACCTCCTCTGCTATCTTTCCAAAGCTTTTGAGCACACACAATTGCAGACACGAATGCACACATTAACTTAGCTACCGGTCAAGTCATCTAATAGAAAATGCTGAATGTAGAATTGCTTCTTAGATGCTTCTTACAGAGCCACTCCTTAGTTGCCCTGGCTGTATGTTTTGGGTTGTTGTCATGCTGGAAGACCCAGCCTGACCCATCTTCAATTCTTTTACTGAGGGATGGATGTTGTTGGCCAAGATCTCGCAATGCATGGCCCCATCCATCCTCCCCTCAATACGGTGCAGGTGGCCTGTCCCCTTTGCAGAAAAACATCCCCAAAGAATGATGTTTCTACCTCCATGCTTCACGGTTGGGATGGTGTTCTTGGGGTTGTACCAGGGCCGGAGTGGGACTGATTTTCAGCCCGGGAGATGTGTAGTCAACCAGCCTATTTCTCGGGTTAGGTTGATGTACTGTTTAAAACGTATGTTGTCTTTAGAATATTTACAACCATTTTATTTGACAAATATCAATAAATACAAATAACAGAAAGATGTTCAATAAAAAGTGTGTACTTGCTTAAAGTATGTTTTGTAATAACATGCAATGGACGTCATTTCCTAAGAATATCCTGCTCTATTTTAAATGTGAATATCAATAAATACAAATAACAGAAAGCTGTTCAAAATTATGAATAAATACAAATAACAGAAAGCTGTTCAAAATTATCAATAAATACAAATAACAGCACAGCTTCTTGGCCTTTGCTTAACACATTTCAGTGTGGAGAAACTTCTGTCACATGCCAGCCCATCTAGCAACGCATGCAAAAAAAGAACTATATCTCAAAAATTACGTTTCCTGGGAACTATTGTAGGATCACGCGTTTACGTTACTGGTGAACGTAATTAAGACAAAAATTCACATCCACCGGGGGGAATGGAACCAGCGGCCTACGGCTCCACAGCCGACCGCACTGCCCACAGCCCCACCCCAATTTCAATTGGGAAATTCAGACGCAGAGTGAAATATTTGTCATACAGGGACAGAATAGGGAACTGGTTTTTAATGCACATGTAGCAAATGAAAGGAAGGTGTTGATTTAAAATTAATTGGAAATAACGTAGATGAGGCAGGACACAAACGCAGGCCGAAAAATGTATTATTTATTAGCAAAAACGTAAATATAACGAAAAAAACGAAACAACGACAAGTCATAAGCAAACGCTACATAGGCTTACGCCAAACAAATACTGACAAGGCACACTGAGAAAGCAGGAACTAAAATATGAACAGCGATTAGGGAAACAGGGCAATAAACAAAAAAACGAATATCCAAACGAGGGAGAGGATGTTGCATCTGATATGCACGGTTCTGCCATCCGTCAGCGGATGAGATCCACATGTTAAGATGTAAACATGGGTAAAGATTCCCTAGCCACAAAGTCACCTATTCTTTGCTTGACTGGTTGACACATTTTGTTATTTGAATATTTTTTTGTCTGTGGTATTGATGTGGTATTGATGCATTCAGCAGAGTGACAGTTTTCTGGCCTCAAAGACAAGACAGTCTCAAATATGAAATTAAATGTATTTATTTTTCCTGCCATGCTGGCAGAAAACTTGCATCACACTTTGTCAGCAAAACCTACCAACTTGAGCATTACAACATCTATTATATCAAACTCATCCATTAACCATTAAAATGCTCTGTGACTGGTGTCACAGCAGACCTTTTGTCAGTTCGGACCAGACGGGATGTCCTTTGAAGCCCTTGTTCATCAATGAGCCTTGGGCACCCAACACCTGGTACCCAGTTTTTTCGCTAACCATTTAATCTACCTTGGAGTGCTCCCCTTGTTTGGAGATGATCAACGTTATTCGCTATACCTTGGTCATAATGTTTTGGCTCATCAGTGTAAATATAAGGCAATATAATAACGTTCAAACTTGTGTGAGCATTAATGCAGGTACAAGGATGATCTCCAGGGTGAGATGGTAACTATACTGTCCCTAGACAAAGGTCCTCCCAAAACACTTTCACTGAGAGACAGTCATTGAGAGAATAAAAATGGATTTATTGTGGCCCAGCAGACGGCTGCAGAGATCTGTGAGTGGAAATGTATGACGCAGTTGAGTTGTAGCCCTTCATCGTTTTATTTTTAAACTGCACACCAAGTAGCCTTCAGAGGAGAGTTGGAACAAAACTGACACACAAACCCAAGTGGGCACTCACTCTCCCTCAAACACATCACGCAGAGGTCTATCAGAAGGTGTGCGTTTCAACCCCCCTGTATGATTGCTATTCAAGTGTATTGCATTAAGGAAGGGGCTCTGCTTGACAATGCCCACTAATTCCCAGAATGCATAGGGAGAGCCTTTCAGAAGTGGGCTGCAGGAAGGAGTATACTCCCACTTGTGATGCACTTTTCAATGGCTCTTTCAGCTGCCATCGCAGTATGGAGATTTTGTTCATGCCTTCTCAGGAGATTAAATAGACTTATTTTGAACTCTCAGGATTTTTAAGGGAACATGATAAATCACATTAGCATTAAAGATGCAGAACTACAGAACTTATGCAGGGACAGTTCAGGATCAACTATAGATGTGACACATTCAACATCACTCAATTGTAAATCATATAGAAATGCATGTTCGTTTGACAGCCTAAAGTTACTCCGTCTAATAATACGAGGTCTAGATCCAGGTATTCGTATATCCAAATACATACAGTAAGAAAGTTATCACTTGCACTATCTAATGCAACACCCCACTTGCAACATATTTGTCTGGGGAGTTTGTAATAATAAGGTCTATAGTTGTCCCAATTTTCAGAATTGGTTGTGTTGGCTTCTTAAGTAACTGCTTCAAATACAATATGACTCCAAAGTCTCCTAAAAGTCATGAGTTTTCTAGCCAATTTTTTAATTCCCAGCAATTATCATTAATTATTCAAGATGTTTTCTTTAAAATGCCTTTTACCAAATCTTCCGACATGATTCAGTTCCAGAGCAATATCCATTTAGATTTGGGTGGGTCATTTTAGGCGGAAATTGAGATTTGGGGGCCTGTCAAGAACAGGTTAAGTGCGTAATTTTTAGGCCTTCATGGACTATGTATCGGTCACGGCTGAGTGAGGAGTGTAGAGTGGAAGGACCGAGCCAGGAGCAGGAGCAG
Organism: Dallia pectoralis; assembly: GCA_029465975.1. Classification (NCBI taxonomy): domain Eukaryota; kingdom Metazoa; phylum Chordata; class Actinopteri; order Esociformes; family Umbridae; genus Dallia; species Dallia pectoralis. The sequence continues at coordinate 14,533,855 of CM055742.1, read as the reverse complement.
ATACATTTGGTAGTTAAAAAATAAAATAAAAAATATTAGCCTTCCACTGGCAACGGCTTCTTCAATAGTCCTCAACAGCCTGATCTTTCTGACACAAAGTCGCACAAGATGCACCATCTACTGGTCATTGTGTGTCAGCAACATCCTCCTTTTCAAAACATGCATGGGTCAAAATGACACCGCTTCTAGTCGGTGTAAATGCCTCTGTGCTTTTAGTAGGTGTAAATGCCTTTGTGCTTCAAGTAGGTGTGAATGCCTCTGTACTTCTAGTAGGTGTGAATGCCTTTGTGATTCTATTAAGTGTGAATGCCTCTGTGCTTCTAGTAGGTGTGAATGCCTCTGTACTTCTAGTAGGTGTGAATGTCTCAGCTCTTCTAGTAGGTGTGAATGTCTCAGCTTTTCTAGTAGGTGCGAATGCCTCAGCTCTTCTAGTAGGTGTGAATGTCTCAGCTCTTCTAGTAGGTGTGAATGTCTCAGCCTTTCTAGTAGGTGTGAATGTCTCAGCTCTTCTAGTAGGTGTGAATGTCTCAGCTCTTCTAGTATGTGTGAATGCCTCAGCTCTTCTAGTAGTTGCGAATGCCTCAGCTCTTCTAGTAGGTGCGAATGCCTCAGCTCTTTAGTAGGTGTGAATGTCTCAGCCCTTCTAATAGGTGTGAATGCCTCAGCTCTTCTAGTGTTAATAAGCCCATGTTCTAATCTGCTCTATAATTTCTAAATGTATCTTGGACATATTAATTGAAAATATAGCAGTGGTGACGCAGGGCTCCCTCTCTTTGACTAACATTTATTTGACACACACTTTAGAGGCAAATGCAGTCAAACAGATAACAGAGCTTGTTTGAAATATATTTTATTAAACCTACAATATTTAACACACTTTTTAGTGATGAAATCTTATATTTCTCCTTTTCCCAATGTAGAAAGGCAATCTTACTGTGTTTGAAATGTCTTTGTATAAATAATTGTACTGTGCTTGATTGATCAAGTTTGATGCAATGTAGACGTTTTTATATACGGCCGGCCTGGGACTCCAGGCATGTGTGTCTCACAAAGAATTTGTTCCTATCACCACCACATTACCATACTTCCCTCTGTACTCCAGAGCAGTGATCTGTGGTGTGTCTGTGATTTTATAGGCTCTCTGTCTGCCTCTGACAAGAGTGTAATTTACCGGGGCACTGCAGTCTGCAGTATTAGAGGGCTGTAGCTCTGAGTCAAAAACAGAGCCAAGCTTTTGGCCCAGTCGATACAGCTGACAAAAAATTCAGGGGTGGAGGTGTGAGCAAAGGGTCTCTACAAATATTTCTAGACAGTTGTATAGACACCTAGTGCAGATTGTTGCCTGAATTTCGTAGGCTGGCCGGGTTCGAATCCCAGCTGCTCTCCAGGTCGTCGTTGCAAATGAGAATTTGTTCTCAATCGGCCTACCCAGTTAAAAAGGTTAAATTCTTTATTTGCACTTGATTGATTTTGCCTGGCAAACGATGTAATATTCTGTAATAATATTTTGAACCCATATATCTAGAGACATGAAACTTAGTACACCTGATTCCACTCATCATACTGATCACAACCAATACCTTACATTAAGACCCCACCCATTACAGTAGTGGCCATTTTGAAATGTACAGTATTCAGCTTTTTCGCTACTCCTCCTTCAAATTTTGTCCCAATTTTCTCCAAACATGTGCTCAAATGATCTTCAGACTGAGCCACATAGAAGTACTGTTCCCGATTTCTTTGCTATACTGGAAAAAAAGTTATGATGTCGCAAACTTAATGAGGTCCACCCAAAACTGGCTAAGAGGCTGTATCTCGGCCAAAGTTTGATCAATCGAAACGATGGATTTCTTGCATCATGCCGGATCTGTGGATATCGATTTTGCCATGATGGGATGTACCACGTGTTCGCGATTTTTTATTTTGTCATAATTTGCAATATCTTTTAAACTATTTGAAATTCCTTCACCAAATTTGGTAGGAATCATCATTTGCATGGCTTTCAAGTACACAGCGCCACCTAGTGTTCCAAAGGTATAAGGTGTTTTGTAAAAACGCTTATAACTTTTGCAAATATAGTTCAAAACGTATTTCGTTATGTCATTATGTTCCTTGGCTTATACCAATTCCAACGATATCTCGTTTGTCATTTTCCAACAATGTGACTGTCTGTGATATTGGGGCAAATGAAAAACATTTTTTTCGCTACTTCTCCTTCAAATCTTGCTCAATTTTGTCAAAAATTTGATCAGATGTTATTTGGACCGAGACGCACAGAAATGACTGAACAGATTTTTGATATTCACTACAGTTTCCAAGAATGCAATCGGCTAATCGGCTAAACCATGCATCTCGAATCCCGAACTATTCTGGTTGTGTGTTCAAGTCCCATGTGGGACAACTTCAAAATTGTGTGTAAAGTTGTCATTTCAATTCCTTCCGGCTCAGCACTGCTGTTGGTCCTTAAATGCTTGCTGTGCTTCATTGACATGTATATTCAATTTGTGCTGTTTTTTTTCATGCGGCTCTGCACTGCTATTGGTGCTTAAATGCTTGCTGCGCTGCTGTGCTTACAGTACTTGCTGTACTTGATGTGCTTGATGTACATTTACATGTACATTTAATTTCTGATGTTTTGTTCTTCAGGCTCCACACTGCTCTTGGTGCTTAAATGCTTGCTGCGCTGCTGTACTTGATTTGCTTGCTCTGCACCATACTTGGCCTGCTTGCTGTGCCTTGCAGGGCTTGGCCCCGTATTGCTGCTTGCAGTTATATTTATTAAGTGAATTTTTTAAGTGCAAAGAGTTTTAAAAAATGTAATAGTCCAGGTCAAAAATAGTCAGAAAGTGACAACCGGGAGGGTTGAGGGTTTGGCAAATTGGAGGCCAAAACTGTCACATAGCATCAGCTGCTTAGCCTGCAACACAATCAGGGGGCCCCAGGATGGTTCCAACACATGTTTCCAGGGCTGATCAGTCCCACAGCATGGCCAGCAGGCAGAGGTCCACCTTAATGGAAGTGGAAACAAGACACAGAGAAAGGTTAGACACCGTAGTTCCCTTCGTCCCCGGCACAATAGTACAGTAGCATAGATCTTAAAAATTAGACAGAGGGATCCAGTGAAACCGTGGCCCAACAGGGTAAACCTTGGACAGGGCCCAACAAGCCAGAAAGCATCCACCAACTTTACAAAGCATCAAGGGACACCAGTCAAATGCAACCACCCCGGGCAGAAATGGGAAAAGAGGACATCCAAGGGGATATGAGAACCTGTCCGGCAAAGACAGCAGGGTGGATTGAGTTCCGAGCCTTCCGTTCACCTTCGTTCCCTGGGCCATAATACACTTGACCATAGACCTTGCTGAAGAGATATGTTTTACATATTATTAATAGACATAAACATTTGAACTGAGTCTGCATTTCTAACCCAGATTGGCAGCCCATTCCATAATAGAGGAGCTCTATAGGACAAAGCTCTACCGCCAGAATTTTTAGGTAGAATTAGATGGTCAGGGAGGGTGGTCACTGGATTGGTTCACAGCCGAGTGTGAAGCGGCTGGGATGAGGATTAGCACCTCTAAATCTGAGGCCATGACTCTCAGTAGGAAACCGGTGGAATGCCTACTCCGGGTAGGGAGTCCTTACCCCAAGTACCTCAGGGTCTTGTTCGCGAGTAAGGGGACAATGGAGCGTGAGATTGGCCGGAGAATCGAAGCAGCGGGGGCGGTGTTGCATTCACTTTACCGCACCGTTGTGACGAAAAGAGAGCTGAGCCGGAAGGCTCTCGATCGACCGGTAAATCTTTGTTCCTACTCTCACCTATGGTCATGAAGGCTGGGTCATGACCGAAAGAACAAGATTGCGGGTACAAGCGGTCAAAATGGGTTTTCTCAGGAAGGTGGCTGGCCTCTCCCTTAGTGAGAGGCTCAGTCATCCGAGAGGAACTCTGAGTAGAGCCGCTGCTCCTTCGCGTAGAATGGAGCCAGTTGAGGTGGTTCGGGCATCTAGTAAGAATGCCACCTGGGCGCCTCCCTAGAGAGGTGTTTCCAGGCACGTCCAGCTGGGAGGAGACCTCGGGGAAGACCCAGGACTAGGTGGAGAGATTATATCTCCACACTGGCCTGGGAACGCCTCAGGATTCCCCAGTCAGAGCTGGCTAATGTTGCGAGGGAAAGGGAAGTTTGGGGTCCCCTGCTAGAGCTGCTACCCCCGCGACCCGACCCCGGATAAGCGGTTGAAGATGAGATGAGTTGAGGTACAATTAGAAGGCCAGAATCTTTTGATCTTAAATTACGCGTAGGTATTAGGGGTGTAACGATTAATCTACTAAATCAATTTATCGATTTATTTTCCAATGATCCAACTACATCGATCTGTGTTCGGCTAGATCGGATTTTTTAACCTGCAACTTTTGCAAAAGTTGCAGGTTAAACTATTGTTCATTAAACCCTTGTGAAATTTTGGTTGCACTTTATGTAAATAAAATGTAACTGCATTTGCCATTAATTGTTGTTTACTGTTGTTTGTTTATATCCATACTTAATTTATTCCTGATTCAACAACAGGAACCTAGGAAACGTCACCTGCACTGCCCAGTATCCTGGTATTTATTTCAGTCACATTGATTGAATTTTTGGCCAAAAAGTTACTGAATCGTTTCGGATCGTATCGTTCTGAATGAACCAATAGCGTCCTTGAATCGTATCTTCAACCACGATTCGTGATACGAATCGAATCGTTGTTAAAACGAATCGTTACACCCCTATTATATTCACTAGGTCAGATACCCTGGGGTTTACATACACCCGTACGTATCCCATTGTTATATACACTAGGTAAGATACCCTGGGGTTTACATACACGTGTAGGTAACCCATTGTTATATACACTAGGTTAAATACCCTGGGGTTTACATACACCCGTAGGTAACCCATTGTTATATACACTAGGTCAGATACCCTGGGGTTTACATACACCCGTACGTATCCCATTGTTATATACACTAGGTTAGATACCCTGGGGTTTACATACACTCGTAGGTAACCCATTGTTATATACACTAGGTTAGATACCCTGGGGTTTACATACACCCGTAGGTAACCCATTGTTATATACACTAGGTCAGATACCCTGGGGTTTACATACACCCGTACGTATCCCATTGTTATATACATTAGGTTAGATAACCTGGGGTTTACATATACCCGTAGGTAACCCATTGTTATATACACTAGGTCAGATACCCTGGGGTTTACATACACCCGTACGTATCCCATTGTTATATACACTAGGTTAGATACCCTGGGGTTTACATACACGCGTAGGTAACCCATTGTTATATACACTAGGTTAGATACCCTGGGGTTTTGTCACATACTGGGAGGTGTAGTGCAGAGGAAGCCAGGCAGAGAGCGTATAGTCCGTTCCAAACAGGTTTAATTATGAAAATAAAACAAACCGAGAACGGCAAAAACATGTACTGTATTAAATTAAACTGAGCCATGTAGCACTAGATGATGGGTTAATTGTAATCATAAAGGGATGCACATGCTTTCTGGAGATTGTGAAATACTCTCTGGATTCTCAAGATGAAACTATTCATAAATCCAGTCTTACAGATTGGTTACTTATCATGTTTTTTTGGGAAAGCCTTCATTACAAGAATAACGTTTTTTATTCACATCATAAGAAAATTATTAGAGAAATGCACCACACAGGATTACAAAGGAACATTGTAGCTGTTTTTGTTTTTAAGTGTCAGGAAATATGAGAAAAATATCACTGAGAGATTATGTTAATGCACTTTCAAAGCATGTTTTTCATATTCATATTTAGTAAATTCTCTATTAAGGTTACATTACTTTTCCTACTGTAGTTTTTCTCATGTGGTAATTTTCAGGGCCTGTATTCATAAAGAATCTTAATGAAAAGAGTAATTCTTAGAAATGTGGGCGTTCACTGTTATAATTAAAGAAAAAATCCTAGTAAAGAAAAAAGTAATTCAGAAAGCATCTTAACCCTTAAGACAGGGATGTCAAACCGGTTCCACGGGGGGCCTAGTGTATGCAGGTTTTTGGGTTTTCATTTAAATTAGTTCCCAGTTCAGACCTAAACAACCAGTAGAGGATAGAACCTTACCAATTAGTGACCTAATTAATCAATCAAGAACAAGGTGAGAGCAAAGACCTGTAGACACTCGGCCCTCCATGGAACCGGTTTGACACCTGTGCCTTAAGAGGTCTTAAGGTCAACATTTTTAGGAGCACGGGCGAGGACTTTTAAGAGGCTAGCAGAGGAGAAAATGGCAGAAAAACAAAGAGGGAGAAGAAATGTGTTGCAGACAATGGATGACAGTGAGTTAATAAGACGCTATAGCTATGCAGGGATCATGTTTGTGACTGATCTTATTAGAGACGCGCTAACATCTCAGACACAGCGCAGAAATTCCATAGCCCCAGAAATGAAAGTAATCACTACATTACAATATTTGGCAACTGGGAAAATGCAACAATGCAGCAGTGATGATTTGGGTCTGTCAAAACCATCTGTAAGCAGAGTGATCACAAAAAAATATAGCACTTTAAGAACATCTTATTGTGTCGCAATTCATTTTGTTTCTACTGGACATTCCCAGCTTGCAGGCTCAAAGAACTGCATTTATGAATATAGCAGGCTTCCCTGGTGTTGTCGGAGTAATTGATGGAACCCACATCTGAAGGATTGCATCGTCGGAAGATGAGGATGTTTATGTTAATATTAATAGGTACCACAGCATAAATGTTCCAGTTGGAAAGAGTAGAATAATTTGTATCATTCTAAGCCAGTCAAATACCTTATAGGAAATAACAGCATTGTAAATAAAAAACGGATTTATATACCGTATTTTCCGGACTATAAGTTGCTCCGGAATATAAGTCGCATCAGTCAAAATATGTGACGAGGGAAAAACATATATAAGTCGCATTTATTTAATGTATTTCACAAAATCCAAGACCAAAAAATACATTTATTCTGGAACATTTAATCACAGAACAACAGGCTGAATGGGTGTCCGGTATGTTAACGTAACACATAAAACAGTTTTTCAACTAGCATATAGAACATTCGGCTGAATAGGTTAAATTAACATAACAAGCCAGCGAGTCCAACAAGCGGGTTCCCCTATAAGCCAGTTCACCAAGCTCCCGATGTCATTCAACATCAATAAATCCATCGAATTCTTCATCCTCTGTGTAACTTATGAACAAGACCGCCTGGGCGTGGAGACGTAACTTCACCGTTGACAAGCCTCTCCCGGCAGCACGTTGTTCAAGCACCCATCTGTGGACTCGTTCCTCCAGCGCTGGACATCTGGCTTTCAGCCCGCGATTAGCTTTCTTTGTTTTCTTCATCGCGGTTAAAGTTACCTCTGCTTTTCGCCAGTCCCTCACAAGTTTCTCACTCACTCCAAACTTTCTTTCTGCTGCTCGATTACCGTTTTCGGCTGCGTACTTTATTACTGTAGCTGACGCGGAAATTTGTTGATGCGTCTCCATGGCGACAGAGTGAATGTGCGCAACTGTATTATCACTGAGTTACTTCACTATATGCAGTTATAATAGTTATAATAATGTAGAGAATTTAATAAGTGAAACACTGTGTTGATGTTTTCTTTTATTTATAGAGAAATAACTTTAATTTGGTTCGATAAAGTTACACGCTGCGCCGGAAGTAGAGTCACCGGCGTAGGTCAGAGTTGAGAGAGAGTTGAGAGAGGAGCGAACAAAAAGAGAGTTGTAAAGTGATGAACGTTTGAGAGATTGTTTTATATTTTCTACCGGTGGTTGCACTTGGCAAAACGTTTTCGCGATGCAATTGTGCAGAGTTGTTTATGGTGTTTTTCTACAGAACGCTGGAAATAATAAACGTTTGCATCCGTTTTCAGTTGTATTTAAGTTAATGTTAATATATAAGTCGCACCTGACTATAAGTCGCAGGACCAGCCAAACTATAAAAAAGTGTGACTTATAGCCCGGAAAATACGGTACACATAATGTGTGTGTGTGTGAGAACGGTCAAATAGGAAAAATTGAGAATGTAATTTCAAACTGAAGACGTAGAATAGACCCTATACTTAAAATCATTATTTTCTTCCTTCTTGGACAACCAACCAATAGCAGTCTTCAAAAGATTGTGTCATACATAGCAACGGGGTCAGCCCCGCCTCCTCACTAAGATGAAAGTTCTTGTCTTTTCCTTACTCCGAGTTGCTCTCAGATCGGTCCCGAATGGCTCTTAAGCTAAGACTCCTACGTAAAAGATTTAAAGCTGAATTAAGCGTTTTCTGAGAGGATTTTTAGAATCTTTATGAATTCGGGCCCAGGTCTACCTGTAGTTAACTTTGGTGAATACTAAGTGTGTGACAAGATCTATTGTGACGATATTTCTTCTCTTGGTGCAAAGCTATCTTATTGGCAATACAAAACAATACAATACAACAACTGGCAGGAACACAGAACAGCAAAGACTGGCTGCTCCACACTCAAATGTATGTATGCTCCCTAATCAACACAAAACAGCTGCCACTAATTGGAGAGCCAACAAGATCCACAGACATCGAGAGGGCTGTCTTGTCCTGGTTCTGGCCCTAGAGCCCACATAAAGTGTGCTAGAGTTCCAAACCCTTACACACAGCTTCAATTAGAAGGTGGAAGCTTATGCATAGATCATGCAAATTTATAAGGTCTGAAGATACTCATCTGAAATCATATAGGAGAGAACCTAGTCAGTTGGCTCAATAGTGATTGCATATTGTTCTGTCTTCAACTGCATATTGTTCTATCTTTTACTGCATGTGACTATTCATACTCAGAAAGTAGAACTGAGGTATCATTAATTACTGAATGATTAGTTCAAAGATTTCAAAATGCACCTGCATTGTTTTGCATTTTGAGACGTTCGGTCGAATAAAATACTATTTTACTAGTCATTAATTTGTCATTGAATATTTCTTAATTAGTGTGAACCCAATGTTGTGTATTGTCTCGTCACGTGAGCTAAAATTATCGTCACAGCCCTAGTGAATAACATTCCTGAGTCAGAATGAGTTGTAGCGGTGGGTGACTACAACTCTGTTAGTGCTTGGACTGTCTCGTATTAGTAATTAATCTCAGAGCTGTGGAAGAAGGGACGGCTGAAAGGCCCAAACCCCTGCTACCGTTTAATCTGGTTGTCGGCGGCCTGTAAATAAAGATTGGATTGCTTTATTGAAACACTCTCTTGGGTTGGCCATGCCAGGTAGCCGGGCATCAATATTGGCTCTGGCAGGAAGCTGTCAGGCTTTATTAAGTCGTTTCACTGCAGCACCAGCCGGCAGGTGTCAGTCCTGGCAGAGGAGAAAGGGAAGGAGAAGTGAGGGGGAAAAAAGCCAAGTTGAATAATGTGGCATGGTAGTTCTCTGCTGCCCACTCACACCCCATACTTTTCTGTTCTTTCCTATGTTACTCTTCCTCTTTCCTATGTCACCGCATGTTTCTGCTTCCGAAGGGTCAACTGCCTCGGCAAAGTATGTGTCTGTCCATGTGTTCGCCGGGTGTCTGCGCCGGGTGTCTGCGCCGGGTGTCTGCGCCGGGTGTCTGCGCCGGGTGTCTGCGCCGGGTGTCTGCGCCGGGTGTCTGCGCCGGGTGTCTGCGCCGGGTGTCTGCGCCGGGTGTCTGCGCCGGGTGTCTGCTCAGCACGTTTCATCTTTTCTTCAGTTTGTCGCCTATTTATTCAGTGTAATCATCGGAGGGGAGAACAAACCTAGGTAATTACCTAGACACACAATTTACTTATTATCATAATATAGTGAGAAAAAGAGAGCGGAAAAGTAAGTGGGTGATAGTTTAATCATGCATATCACGTAAGCCAATCGCGTGACGCAGATTTACAGTCACTCAAACTGCACATCTACCCAACTTTGCTCAGAATGTTTTCATACAACTGTCAATATGGCCTTCGAATGTTAACAAAGTGTTAACCTTGCATCTTTTTTATGGTAACAAAAAAATCACCAAATATAGCAATGAATGAATGAATGAATGAATGAATGAAGCAAGAGGGACCAGAATGTTCTTGTGTTGCTAGGCAACGTCCACCGCAGCAGTCTAACTAACCTGACAGTGACAACACAGCCGAATGTTTAATGAGGATACAAAAGGCTGAACTTCAAACGTTGCCACCATCGCCATTTATCTAAACAGGAGGCTCTCTGTTGTCTAATAGGACGTGTCTGTGTAAATTAAACAGTCAAGAGCATAGTCGACTTGCCTACCATTGAACCTGAAATGCTGTTCAGCCAAAAGATACAATCAAAGTTCCCTGAGGTTTAGTTGCAAAATGGTACAACAGGCTTGTTTGCACATAAAGCAGCAACTCCGTCAGCAACCAGTACCAAAATTGAAAGACTTTAATCACATATGCAACACATCATACAGTATATGGGGCAGTCTTTTTCTTTCATTCATCTCGGTCTCTTTCTTTAGATTAATGTCTCCATCTAGTGCCAGGCCCCTTGAGGCGTCGCTGAAAATCTGCTCCTCCAGTTTATGAGGAAGCAGGGATGCCCTAATTCTGGCATCAATGTCCAGCAGTTAGGTATTTTTAAATATGTCGGTTTAGGGTAAATCCGTAATGAACTTGTTTTTTAAAACCTGTTTTAAAATGACAACATTTTTTATCATAATATTACTTTAAAATCGGTAATCATGGTGGCAGAGCAACACTTTTATTTTGGAAGACAGGGATTGATCTCAAACTTTGTAACTGAAGTGTACTTGCTGGCAATCTTTACGATTTAAAGACCTCCTGTGTCTTTCTTTCAGCAGGCTTTCAAACCTTCTAGCTGATATGTGCGGCACATGGTATGGGCTGAAACTGTTCTTTAGGTCAGCTTGTACGTATATAAATCTGTTAACACTAGAAGCGCAGCTGCACTGACACCCACCTCTTTTCGCGGTTATGGGTCATTTAATTTAGGTTCACATATAATTTGGCCTTTATGGTGTCATATTTCCACACAAATATGTTTTAATACAAGATGTTTTTTTTGATACATTTTAGGGTTAGTGTTAGGGTATTGTACACATGACTGAGTTAAGATGAATGACATGAATGATATGAATGTGTTTTTGTAAATCTGCCCGTGAAGCTACTGCCACTTGAAATTACAGGAACATTAACGCTACAGAAACAACAGCAAATAGAATATATTGACAGAAAAAACAATTGTCCATTATAAAAACACTGATGTAATGGTTTTTTATATAGCCTACGGTTAAAATTATTGGATTTTTTAATGGTTTTCAATGGAGTTGTATAGCCTAACCGACCGTGAATTTTTACAACAAACTGTACAATTGATAAAAGTTGATACAAATGAATATTTCAATGTCTAAGGTACCGGTAAACATCACAGCATAAAGCCTGCCTGATTGGGGCATTTAGAGAACTTCCTGTGACATATCTGAGCGATGCTTCAGCCTACGAACTTGCGAATTCTTGACATTTGACAGGAAATTCTGCCCGAATGCAATAGGTTTTGGTTGGGGACAATCGGATAATCCTAGCCATTTGGAGAGGCGCATTCATGTAACTCATTTTGGCCCAGATAACGCAAACTCTATATGAAGCCATTATCCCACAAAATCAAGTCTTTTAGCGTTGAAATGGTCTTTTCACAGCATTTCATTCATGTTAACCACATTTGGTGAGAAACGTATGTAATACTTAAGTAAATACATTTGCTAAAAACCAACAACAAAAGAAATAAAACAGAAAACAGTGCAATGCTGAAGCACAATTAGAGAAACCAGAGTGTAATCCTTCCATACAGCATGCTAACAAGTAAAATTCACATAAAATTTGAAAGACAATGCCGCATAACGATGATCGTATTGTACTGTGAGACTTATGATGGAGGAAAACATAACTATTTGGTTTTTGTGCAAATGTATCTGGTTTTTCTCATGGTTGAGCGATATTGCAGACCCAGTGTTAAGATCTGGGAGACTTGGGATGCGGGGGAGGGGATGATCTGAGGGCTGGCCAATTGCTTTGTTTCCCTCGATCTCCTATTCACATGTAAATGCAGCCTAAAGAGTGAAGTCTCTAAACTTGTTTTTTCGCTAATTTAGATTTACAAAAAAATATTTATTAGACCCTCCGGTCTTCTGCCCTACTTCAGCTGGTTCGGCCTCCGGAACAGTATCCGCCCGTCCGGGCTTCTGCTCCACCACGACCATGTCGGCCTCCTGACCCTCATTCGCCCTTCCGGGTCTCTACTCTGCACCAGCCGGTCTGACCTCCTGACCCGCCTCCGCTTGTTCGGCCTTCTGCTTCTCTCCAGCAGGTCAAGTCCCCTGAACGGCATCTGCCCATTCGGTCCTCTGTTCCACCTCAGTCAGTACGTCCTCCGGTACGGCCTCGTGACCCGTCGCCACCGGTACGGCCTCGTGACCCGTCGCCACCGGTACGGCCTCGTGACCCGTCGCCACCGGTACGGCCTCGTGACCCGTCGCCACCGGTACGGCCTCGTGACCCGTCGCCACCGGTACGGCCTCGTGACCCGTCGCCACCGGTACGGCCTCGTGACCCGTCGCCACCGGTACGGCCTCGTGACCCGTCGCCACCGGTACGGCCTCGTGACCCGTCGCCACCGGTACGGCCTCCTGACCCGTTGCCACCGGTACGCCATTCTGACTCGTCTCTTGACCTGTCTCCTCCCTGGCGGCCTCTTAGTCCATCAACACCTGTCCTGCCCGAGACCAGTCTGTCTGTCCTGCCCGAGACCAGTGTCTCTGTCCTGCCTGAGACCAGTCTCTCTGTCCTGCTCCAGACCAGTCTCTCTGTCCTGCCCGATACCAGTCTCTCTGTCCTGCCCGAGTCCAGCGTCTCTGTCCTGCTCGAGACCAGCGTCTCTGGTTTGCCCATGTCCAGCGTCTCTGTTCTGCCCCTGTCCAGCGTCTCTGTTCTGCCCCTGTCCAGCGTCTCTGTTCTGACCCTGTCCTGCATCCCTGCATTGCCAGGAACCAGTTTTCCCTGCTCTGCCCAGAACCAGTTTTACCTGAGCTGCCTGAAACCTGATCCCCTTGACCTGTCCGAGTCCAGTGTCCCAGCCGGAGTCAGGTTCCTTTTAGGTCCCCCCCTCCCTGCCCTTGGGGTTTTGGGGCACTTCAGGAGCAGCGCGTGGAGGGGGGAAATTGTAAAAAACAGTTGTCTGTCCATCTCTATGTTTGTGCTGGCACTCCCCCTGCCAGCGGAGAGAGAGGGAGAAATCACAGACTATTTGTTTCACTTGAGTTTTTCCCGCACCTGTTTTCTGTTTGTAGTTAGTCCATGTATATAGGTTGCTTCATTTCAGTCAGTCAGTGTCGGGGCATTGTTAAAGGTACATTTGTTTGTACGTTTGTATTTGGTTTATGTTTCAACAAAAACATGCTGCTTTCCAATTCTACAAAGAAACACGTTTGTCAAACAATGTAACCCTGAGTAACATTATACTTATATCCTACTTTGCAGCACAGTGTGCATAGCCTATCAGCCAGCAGTCTACAGTGAATAGTGTCCATTGCATGTGAAGCTTCAGTTCCAGGCTTTACTATGTGGGAGAACAATTAAAACCTCAGCCAAGTTATTACATCCAGTATTCATAGTATATGTCTTAATGGGATCATATTCCCTATGTGCACTTACTTTAAAAATAGCTCCATTACAAATGGTCATAATTACGGCACTATGTTGCGAGTAGGAAGCCATTTAGAATGCAGACACTGCATATTAAGTACTTCAGTGGCTCCTGCCTTGAAAAACTAATTTAAGTCAGTGACGCTTTGGTCTCTAATGAAATTTGGATTGGTGTAAAAGAACACCTTAGGGCTACATCTTCTTTGCAGTTTGCCAATCTTGGCAGGTTGCTCGTTAAGCCATTTTGCCTAATTTTGCATTCTTCCGTGGGAGGATATAAGCAGACAGAAGACGATAACTTAATTTAAACGACTGACCCTACATCGTAATATACTAGCTGAAGGCTAGGTAATGTGGTTAAGATAAATAGGAATTTTGCAGACAGAGTTTAAAAAGTGTGCAAAGAAATCACATTAAACACATGGCGGCAAACTCTTTTACAATTTACTATAATAAAAAATAAGAGGCTATCAATTTTTTCAATCAATCCAGGATTTCCCAATCTAGCTACGAGCGCGTACACATAAAATGGGCAGAGTTTGCGCCATACCACCAATCGCAGACAAAGACAAGTGTAGAGCGTCATATTTCACACAAGAGTAGCAAACAAATATTAAGAATATAAAACAGTCATACTGGCGATTCTGGCGAAAAGTAACACAGTTGCTGCCACCTAAAAAAAGTAAGGAAAGCTGGCAAAAGAGACTCATCACTATCACTGCCCATTCATTACGGCAGGACAAGATTTCACTATAATTATACAAGTGTACTCAATTAAAGCAATGTGTTGCTGAGATGAATTGTCTTGTGTCATTATTATTGCTGGATACCTTCAGTTGCAACCCTGGTAGTATGTAGCGAACTTGGGAACAAATTGAGAATAAATATAAGAACATCATTCAAACCAATTCAAACCCATTGCTGCATTTAATTTACATTCATACTGGCAACATTCGGCTCAAGTAGCTGACTAATATACGTCAGTCTCTCCGCTGAGAACCTATATATTTTATAAAGATAGTCATCTGGAAAAGCAAACGGACTTTCTTTGTCTCTGAATATCCTTGCTCCTTTAAGTGAACCTCCCACTATTCATGCACCGAACCGGATAATCTATGAATGGTGACACAATATTCAATCATGAATTTATTGGTCAGTAGGCGGTGCTTTTATTCGCATTAATCTGATATCTCAACTAAAACCTGATCCGAACCAGGTTAGGTTCGCAGTTACCATGGCGATGTAACGCGCTAACAGGGTAACCTACCTTGTGATACCGAAAACCCAGGGTTGAACCTGAAGTTACCTCGCTAACCACAAATCTTGCTTCGTAGTATAGGCCTCTGGTCAGAGATATATGCAATTGCTACTCATAAGTTACACTGGGTGCCGGCTTTTTGACATGCAAGTAAATGTATACAGCAACACTTCTTCTGTTTAAATAAAACAGCAGTTAGAATAGTGACAATCAGGTGCATTTTCCTGCTCAGTCTATTTGTCATGTGTGAACAGGCAGAAATATGAAATCTAAAAATGTCTACTTTAGAGAGGAGACCGTGCAGCCACGGGAGTGCACCTTCCATGGCAGAAGAGGGCACTCCGCCTCCTACTGTCGCCAACGGTGAATAGAGTAGGGCAGAAGGCAGGACACTCCTGCACCATCCCAGGTGAGCACACCACACATATGGTCAGAGTCCTCTGCTACGCATGCCAGGTGCAACTGGGAATTTCATGGATAGGTCACTAGCACACCAACTGTGTATTCCTCTGGTGCCGTTATCCTGTTCATGTTCCATCACTGCCCTAGATAATTGGCCCTTAGGTTCGAGTCTGATTAGACAGGTGACGGTACCATCACCATGATTATGCAGCACACAAACCCAGAAAAAATTGTTCTGCTCATTATAGAAACGCCTGATTTTTCTGTTGTGTTGGGTCTGCCATGGCTATCTAGTCATGACCTCTGGTTTTCATGGCCACAGAGGGCTCTCATAGGTTGGTCGCCGGAGTGTCATGGTAGATACTTGTGTCTTTCTGTCTGCGCAAACCTTATTGGTTTCTACGACTGCCGCCGCCATTTCTCGTCACTTGCAAAGATTGGAAAAACATTGCTTGTGTGGATTGCAAATACCTCTGTGGTAATTTTCTTTAAAGGTTTCTTAGTTTTTGTGATCAGGTGGTGGTTTATGCACCAATAGAATGTGTTTGTTCTTACAAATTCCGTCAATTATTGACCTATATTTTTTTGGTTTGCAGCTCTTTCACAAATGAAGAGCAGGCGCAAGCTGGTGCCAGTGAAACGTCAACAAGAGGGGAATGTCACCTGTGACGTAACTCTGACACTTGCTTGATTCCAATCTCTTGAAGAAAGCTTTGTGATGTAAAACAAAGTTCCAAGACAAAGATTTGAATTTACATTTACTAAACTGTTTTAACAGTACTGTTGTAATATTAAATAAAATATATATATATATAGTTTTTAAAATGTTATATTTTGAGGTAGTTTTTAGCAATGGCAATTTGAAATAACTTTGATTAGTTTTCTTCATTGACAATAAAGAGAACATGTATTAAATTTCTCATGTATTTTTTACATTTACACATTGTTGAAAAACTGATTTAAATATTTTTGGTGTGTTTAGAATTGCTATTTTGGCCTATGTATTTTGTAAATAAGTTATTTCCCTAACTATTTTGTAAATAAGTTATTCAATTATACATTAATAATATATTAAAATTATATTTAGTCTATTAACAAACATTTTAAATGCCTGTAAAAAAACTGAAAATGTACTGGCAAAAAAACATTACAATTTCTATGGTAGAGAATGGGATGTAGTGTAATGATGTACGAACGAATTACCTTTTCAGATGGTTTATTTACATTAATATTGCTTCACAACATGACAGCAATATGCCCTCTCACATTAGACCAGCGCGGGTCTTAAAGCAGGAAAAGGGCAGTTCCATGGGCTCAACCACTTTTATACCCCAACTTTAGACCAGTCAGAAACATTGACACATCCCCCAGTTCACTCCCAATGACCAATCGATATATTCCTAGTCATTCCTTTATCAGTTAACCCCACCCAGGCAGGATCCAATATCACACCCATGTTAATCACACCTAAACCATTTGCTTTGTCCCAGGAACATTGGAATGTATGGGGGAGGGGTGTCACATGAGATGTCTGTTCTTTCTCCTTTACCAAAGTTTACCAAATACCTTGTGTGTTTATAACTAGTTATACTAAAATGATATGAAGTTTAACAGATATATACCCAAATGTAAACAAATACTGTAACAACGCAATTATGTAAGCAAACTACTTTTCTAAACATGTATATGAACTGAAAATCCACCACATTTCCATTCTATTACAGTCAGTTCCATAAAAATATGAACTTATTAACATATGAATCATCTATTAAAATATTAACCTGGAGAGAAGCTGGAGATTTAATTCTTGAAAAAAAAAATCAATTTACGATCCCAGACTAAGTCAATGTTTTAATGTTGCACATCTAGTGTGCCATGTTCCAACTGATTTACCATGAGACTCCATTCAATAATAGGCACAACTAGCAGAACATACACAGATGGAGAGGATAACTTATTCCTAACATATGTCACAAGCTCGTAAACCAAAACTACTGCAACTATTTTGACAGACAGCGTTCAAGCATGAGAAAACTTTTGTGGTTAAACATTTAACCCTTTTGTAGGCAAAGTGCATGGCATCTGTCACGGATCAATAAGGTGAAGTGTAGAGAGGAGGCCAATGCAGAGCCTATATCCGTTCTATACAGGTTTGTTTACCAATTTACCAAACATAAAACAAACTGAACGGCGAAAAAACTGTTGGAAATAATGTGCATATACAGCAACTTATATGAACATTCAAACATCAGCAACTTCAAACCAACACTCACCACCAACGTAACGTGTTTTCAAACAATAAGTTTGAAACAAAGAACAACAAAGAAGTGATACTCCCTATAACCTTAAATACCCAACTAATAGCTAATTCACCCCAGCTGTGATTATTAGCAAAACAGGAACAAAACAGGAAGTGCTTAACCTAAAGACACCCTGTAGAACACAAACCTAACCACATACTAGCAGCATCCCACAACATTTCTTTACCATTTTCAATTTTATCATCGATGATATCGTGCGTCTTAAATATTCTAAATTGTTCTCGACCTCAAGAATTAAAACTACGTCATTCATTTTCAATTTGTTAACCTGTTCTTGACAGGGTCCCAAATCTCAATTTCCGCCTAAAATGACCCACCCCAATCTCAATGGATAATGCTCTGAAACAGAACCATATAGGAAGATTTGGTAAAGGGCATTTAAAAGAAAACCGTCAAAATGTTGTGGAAATTTCCAATTAATTAAGGATAATGTAACTTTTACTCAAGTAATTTTTTTATGAATGACTTTTACTTTAACCAAAGTAAATTTTTGGTACGATATCTGTACTTTACCTAAGTATAGAATTCAAGTACTTTTTACACCTCTGAATATATGCAGCAACTTTATAAACAACAAAGTGTTAAGTGTGTCAAGTATGCTCTGGCGTAGTGTGGTAAAAGCCATTGGTAGAGCCAGATGATCCGTTTAAACAAGGTTTATTGTAAACACAAACACAAAACAAACCGATAACGGCGAAAATACTACACTGGTAAAATGAAATAAAAGTGCGGATAACGCGTCTTACTCAAATACATTCAAACCAACCGTAGTAGCTAAATATGTATACTCACCTCTAAATCACAGTGACATGGAACAATGCTAAGCAATTGTGAATACTACCACACAACCCTTTATAGCCCCACTGATGACAAACAGCTGTAAAAGAAACGTCAACAAGGAAGTGGTGCGTCAATGAAATGAAACCGTGTGAAAACAAAACTCACCACTCATGACAAAGTGCAAGTTATATATTTAAACTCTGAAGGTTATCAAAAAGAATGTAAAATTGCCAGATTAATTTTAGAAGTATGTCAAAAAAAAGCCTTTGTAGTATGAATGACAAAAAGAATGAAGTGAAATGAAGTTTTGGTGTGACAAATTGTTGTCATTGCTCACAGATGTTGGGTGAATAGTTGTCATTGCTCACAGATGTCAGGTGAATAGTTGTCATTGCTCACCGATGTCAGGTGAATAGTTGTCATTGCTCACAGATGTCAGGTGAATAGTTGTCATTGCTCACCGATGTCAGGTGAATAGTTGTCATTGCTCACAGATGTCAGGTGAATAGTTGTCATTGCTCACCGATGTCAGGTGAATAGTTGTCATTGCTCACCGATGTCAGGTGAATAGTTGTCATTGATCACAGATGTCGGGTGATTAGGCTGTACTGTATTGCAGTAACGTGGATTGGAGAGGCGGATTTCCTGTAGACTCACTAGTAACGTCAATAATGCTCGGGTGGTTTGCTTATGATAAACTAAAGACGAGCTGCTTCTCTGGGATTTGAATTCGGCTTTGCAAACCGAAACCAAAACTTATAAAGTGTTGCGTTAAATTATTTTAACACGTTAAACATTTGAAATTAACGGCTCAGATTAACACGTTAACTATCCCAGCTCTAATATATATATATATAGTCTTTATTGTCCACTGGGGAAAGTGTATTTCATAGTATAGATGTCGTTATCAGCTACAGAATCATAGCGTTCATATATATGCCTTTGGTTCTATTTTAAATGTGTTTCATCGTGACGCATGTCTTAACACTTTTGAAAGGTGCAATACTGTTTATTTAAGCAGAACTGTTTCCCATTTATAATTAGATTAAAACTGACACCTGTGACTTATCAAATACAATGAATTGGATGGTTATAAAAAGCCATGCCATCACAATGCGTAATGATGCACAATGGCAGATCTTGCGCTGTTAGAAGATGTGGCTAATGGAAGGATTCGGAGAGAACACTTATACAGACAACAAGAAGACTTGCTGGCAAACGAGGACGAGTGGCTTATAAGTTGGCTCCGACTTCCTCGGGCTGTCTTGTTGGACCTCTGTGCTCTTTTGGGACCAGCGTTACAAAGGAACACTCTGAGAAACCACTCCGTGCCAGTCCCACTTAAAGTCCTTACAACACTAGGATTTCTTGCGACTGGCACTTTCCAGAGGGAATTGGCTGACATGTCAGGGATATCTCAGCCAACCGTTAGCCAGGTTATGTCAGACGTGTTCGGTATAATAGGCTGGTCTCATAATTACATATAGTTTCCATACACTGCGGGTGAACAGGCAAACCAAAAAGCGCAATTTGCAGCAATGTTCGTTTTCCCAAATGTAATCGGTGCACTGAGTCAGAATGCTTTCATATATCGAAACATTTTCATTCGATCAATGTCCAAATAATTTGTGTCACAGCATCAGCAACATTGGCCCACTAAATCTGCCTTTTCGCATTAGAGATTCCCACACTGTGCCCTACAAAGTGGATTGTCTCCTCTTTTCCACCTCTCCAACAAGAAAACTTCTAGGCTGCTTCACAGTTACTTTTCCGGTTTCCTCCGTGTTTGCCGTGATGTCTCAATCAGTTAAGATTAATTTAGGGCGTGATAAACATACCTTACCGTTCATTATGTCCTCATTATATACAACTGAGGACATAATGAACATACTTTATACAGAACAGTACAGCATTACATTATATACAACTGAGGACATAATGAACATACTTTTTACAGAACAGAACAGCATTACATTATATTAAATACAACTGAGGACATAATGAACATACTTTATACAGAACAGTACAGCATTACATTATATACAACTGAGGACATAATGAACATACTTTATACAGAACAGTACAGCATTACATTATATACAACTGAGGACATAATGAACATACTTTATACAGAACATTACAGCATTACATTATATACAACTGAGGACATAATGAACATACCTTATACAGAACAGTACAGCATTACATTATATACAACTGAGGACATAATGAACATACTTTATACAGAACAGTACAGCATTACATTATATACAACTGAGGACATAATGAACATACTTTATACAGAACAGTACAGCATTACATTATATACAACTGAGGACATAATGAACATACTTTATACAGAACAGTACAGCATTACATTATTTTAAATACAACTGAGGACATAATGAACATACTTTATACAGAACATTTGTCACGAACCGTAGGGTGTAGTGCAGGAAGCCAGGTGCAGAGCCAGGTAATCCGTTTAGAACAGGTTTATTTCAGGACAAACTCAAAACAAACCGTAAAACGGCGAAACACACGAACTTGTTGAAAGAAAGGAAAATGCGCATATAGCGACTTAAAACGAGCACCTTCAACCAACATTTATAAACGTGCGACAAAATACACAAACACTCACCTCTAAAACACAGTGACATGTAATAATGCGAAGCAACGAGTGCACTGCTCGCGACCCTCTTATATCCCAGATAAAGTGACAGATTACTAACAGCTGTGACCACGTGAAAGAGGAAGTAATCACAGCTAGTGAGAACAAAAACACGGAAGTGGATCACCGAAATGGAAGTGTAGCAACGCCACCACACCAAACGTGACAACATTACAGCATTACATTACATTATATACAACTGAGGACATAATGAACATACTTTATACAGAACAGTACATCATTACATTACATTATATACAACTGAGGACATAATGAACATACTTTATACAGAACAGTACAACATTACACTATATACAACTGAGGACATAATGAACATACTTTAAATAGAACAGTACACCATTACATTATACACAACTGAAGACATAATGAACATACTTTATACAGAACAGTACACCATTACATTATATACAACTGAGGACATAATGAACATACTTTATACAGAACAGTACAGCATTACATTATATACAACTGAGGACATAATGAACATACTTTATACAGAACAGTACAGCATTACATTATATACAACTGAGGACATAATGAACATACTTTATACAGAACATTACAGCATTACATTATATACAACTGAGGACATAATGAACATACCTTATACAGAACAGTACAGCATTACATTATATACAACTGAGGACATAATGAACATACTTTATACAGAACAGTACAGCATTACATTATAAATAACTGAGAACATTATGAACATACTTTATACGGAACAGTACAACATTATATTAAATACATCTGAGGACATAATGAACATACCTTATACAGAATGGTACAGCATTACATTATATACAACTGAGACCATTATGAACATACTTTATACGGAACAGTACAGCATTACATTATATTAAATACAACTAAGGACATAATGAACATACTTTATACAGAACAGTAAAACATATACAACTGAGGACATAATGAACATACTTATTACAGAACAGTACAACATTACATTACATTATATACAACTGAGGACATAATGAACATACCTTAAACAGAACAGTACAGCATTACATTATATACAACTGAGGACATAATGAACATACTTATTACAGAACAGTACAGCATTACATTACAGTATATACAACTGAGGACATAATGAACATACTTTATAGAGAACAGTACAGCATTACATTATATATACAACTGAGGACATAATGAACATACTTTATACAGAACAGTACAGCATTACATTATATTATATACAACAGGGCGTTATTTATGGGCGTGATATGAAGCCGCAAAAGCTGTACCATATTTAGAGTTCATTGTGAATTATTAAAAACGGCGTAGGACGTGCTTGCGCACGGTTTTATAAATCAGAATATTTTGTCTGTACGCCACTTCTGCCGCAAATCGTACGCAAAGTTTTATAAATGAGGCCCCTGGTCTTTTTTCCATTCGTTCTAGTGAGTGAGGCAATCACCTTCCACCCGTTCAGATTACTTTGTAGGTGAATGGGAGCAAAGCCCTATTAAGTCTACCTTCGATGTCGACGTCTGTTCATCATGGTAGCCGCCATTTTGAGTGAAACAGATCGTCTTGAATGTTGAAAACTTCTATTCTCGACCGAATATGATTATTCTGGATTACTATGGGTCATAAACTATGCTAATAATATCCCTGGGATTATAGGGGAAAAAAGCATTGTTTATAACATTAAAGTACTCTTGATATCTAGGTAGATGTGCTTTGTTTGTAGAACCAGCAATTTATATGATCATTAGGCTAACAGTATTTGCATGGACTTTGATTTAAAGCTTCATAAACAATAACACACCTCTTAATCTATGAATGTTACGGTTCAGCCTGTGTGTGTGGCAGAAACCAGGCACAGAGCTTTTATCACGATTGTGGGGTTTATTAAAAGAAAACCAAGCAAATGGAAAACATATACAACTTTGAAATGAAAAAAATGTGCTTACCGTGGCGAATTACTAAAACACACAAAGGTTGTATGTAAGGCTCACTCACCGACTCAACTAACACTAACATCAACAACATATAACAATGAAAAGCAAACTAAATGACAATTTAGCAAATTTAAATAACACTACTGATTTCTAAAGAAAACACAATACAAAATGAAAGAAATCAATGGCAAACAATAAAACAAGGAGTGAAGACCTGAATTTCTCAACTCTGTTACAGTACCACCAACCCCCTAAAAGCCTGGCTCCTAGACAGGAGTGAAGGAAGGAAGGGTGGATTTTAGTTTAGTAATTAGTGGATGTATTTAAGTTGCTCATTTCCATATTCTTCGCATTATATCAACGTTACGTGTCTATGTCCTGAACATGATTCCCTCTCTGCCTGTTGCTTATTTCTGCACTCCTCACCAAGCAAGTCGTGACAAAGCAAGGTCAATTTGATAATATTTCTGATTTTATATAGGACTACAATGTCATTTGGTCCATTTGTCTCACCTCAACGCTTTTGCGGTTTAGAAAAAAAACGTACAAGCTTAGTTACGGTTCTTCTGGGGTGTCTCGACTTGCCTGATGTGCTACTTGTGTTTGCGATGTACCATCATGTCTCAATGCATCACTGTGAGTTCTAAAACATTGACTCATGCTTTGTAGATCTCATGGTGACATGACGTCTCTGTTTCAGCAATGACAGAAAATAGGGAGACAACAAGCAGATAGTGGGAAACAAATGGTAACTTGAATGCTCACAGAACAACAGTGGATGTTTCAGATAGTGGTACAGAAGGTGGCAGGCAAAGACGAGATCCGATTGGCAGGCAGGTAGTCTAACACTGGAGTCACTAATAGGTACAGACAAGTGTTAAGCAGAGACATAAACAGTAAGCAGGCTAGGAACTGGTACACAAAATAATCAAGCTCAGGATGATAACACAGTGAAATGCTCAGCAAGTCAATAAATAATGACACCTTGCACCAGAGCAATGGCACCAATTTATAGTCTCTCAGGTGTTTCAGAACTCAGGTGATCTCGGTCTGGGATAATTACTCCCACTCTCTGCTGGCAGAGGGCGTGCTGACACCTGCAATGAGGATGACTGACCTATAACCCTTACAAGGTGCACATGCCGAGAGGATCCTACAGCCATACAGATGCACCCAATCTGCAAATATGCCTCTCCCCGCCCTGCCAAACATAAGAAACAAACATTACTGGCTTTACTGGCATGTAGACATTTGGAAAACTGTCATTCATTTTCATTTCCTACTACTCGAGTCAGCGGGTGAAATTAGTATATTGGGGTCAACGAAAATATGCAGGAAAATATGGCATGTTACCTTCTACACTATGATTGATATGCAGTTTGACCTGTGGTGTCCCCTTTGATGTTTCTCTCCTGCTCCTATTTAGAAACCTTAGGCATACATGTTTACAGGAAACACAAACGTTCTCTTTCTATTTCCAAAATGCAGATTGAGCTGTGCTTATGAATGTTGATTGAAAGTGTATTGTTTAGGCAATACCGGCATATTATACATTGATCATACAGGATATAAAAACAAAATCTAGATCAGAAAGTATTAAGTATCATTTTCCCAAAACAACATGTACCTTTAAAATTGATTGTTAATTCATTTTTTCATTTTGAATCAAACTGCAATAACTGCACGTCTGTCATCGGAATATGTCTACTGGAGGGAGAAGGTAAAAATCTGTGTCTGTGTAAGCTTGTAGACTTGTGCGCAGATGAGAGCAGGAGAAAAGCAGCAAATGGGTCAACATAGGTTAAACTTCAAATAGAAGAACTCTGTTCACCAACATCTAACATCCATTATGATATGGTCTACTTTTGGCCTGTGTACAAAAAATCATTAAACCGAAAGTCAGGGGAGAACATCTTAATTTTATCAGCATTAAAGATGCTGCCTCCGAAAAGGTGGCTAACTAAAACAACCCCGGAGGGAAACAGAGGCTTTCTGAACCACTGAGGCTTTGTTTAAAAAAAAACTATTAGTTGCTCTAAGCTTTCCAACACAGTGCACAGCAGGGACATCAGCAAGACAAAACGTCATATGATATGTTTGATTTAGAAGCATTGAATAACCCGTAGCAGCACATTGTTTGGTTCCTAATGATTCTCGATTCCGATTCTTAAATTGTTAATTCAGTCATTAATTCGTAAATTGTCTATGAAAAAATATGTGGGCTAATTTGTTAGCTGCCTCAATGTTGGCGCAAGACATATTCTCATTGTATATGTATTGTTTTACTTACCGGATTCGGACTGCAGTGCAGTCACTGCGGTGCCAGGCTGGGGGTCGGAGCCAGAGGAAGAGGCAACGGAGGACAGTCGCCGCAGCGCGTCAAAGATGGGGCACAAATTTATTTCTACTCCATGAACTCGGAGGTGCTTTATCATGTTCGACGTGCACCCTCCTATGGACGAAACAATCTTGTCGCAAATGTTGCATTTTGCCGAAATTTTCATTTAAGCAGTTAGCGTTTTCGCCGTTTTTGGTTTGTTTTACTTTAGTGTTTTAAAATAAACATGTCTCAAACAGATTAAATGGCTTTGCAAATGGCTTGCTACACTACACCTTTCACTGAGCGTGACAACCCACATGGAAAAAACCTATATGAGGATATATGTGCATATATGTAACCTATGTGTTACCTATATGCACATATATGCTGCATATATGCACATATATGATAATATATATGCTGCATATATGCACATATATGATAATATATATGCTGCATATATGCGCATATATGCCACATATATGCACATATATGATAATATATGCTGCATATATGCGCATATATGCCACATATCGTCAAAATTGAGGTGCATATATGTGCATATATCCCGT
The DNA here is from genome assembly GCA_029465975.1 of Dallia pectoralis. Lineage (NCBI taxonomy): Eukaryota > Metazoa > Chordata > Actinopteri > Esociformes > Umbridae > Dallia > Dallia pectoralis. The sequence continues at coordinate 14,507,881 of CM055742.1, read as the reverse complement.
ACGAAAAAAAAGTATAAAAGTATACTATGTATACTACAAAATGGATAGTACACTTTTAGTTCACTTTTGATATACTTTTAAGAAGTATGCTTAGAAAAAAGTATATTCAAGTATACTATAAGTATACTACAAAATGGGTAGTACACTTTTAGTTTACTTATGATATACTTTCAAAAAGTACATTTAGAAAATAGTTAACTTACTTGAACTTTTAAGTACACTACCAAATCGAAAAACGTTTTTACACATTTCTTCTGGAGATGTACGTTTTCTTTTATTATACAGCAAAAACAGTGTAAATATTTTTTAAGTAGATTATAAGTATTTTTTTTAGATCCATCTTGTATATTCTAATACTCATGTCTATGAAATGCATTGCACATTAAATATTTTTTGTTACTGAAGCTGAAATCATAATTACTGCCAAACATTTTGAAGCCCTATATTCATATACTATACTAATAATAATCAATTGGAGTATTAATAAAAATGTCTATGAACTAATTCCGCCTTTGCTGTATGTATTTTGAGGAACATTTATAAGTCTGATATGAATGAAAGCCCCGGACAGACAGGACATTAACATATATTTGAACATATTTTACATGCATTAACTGAGAAAAATGTCCAATGAAGCATCAGAAGAAGGCGGATGTAGGCGGAGCTGATTAGCGACGTCACTTCCTGTTCCTTGCGCGCGAGCAAAATATCATATGTTGAACCGGAGATATTGCAGCATGTTTCAGTCGCCATAAACTACGCTTTAAACTCGAGAATCAGGTGTAATGGTTCCAAAAAGGACAAAGTACAGATGGAATGAACAGGTGAGTTTGAGCTAAATTCTAACTTTATCTAGGCCTATATGAGATAACAGCTAACTAGCTACTTGGCTATGGTTAATGCTCACATCAACATTAGCTAGATAGCTATTTACGTCTGAGCCATGTAAGAAGACAACACGTAACTAGCCCTTGTTAACAATTACTTATCTTTTATCTGCATCTTTTGTTTTTCAGGTAACTGGTAGCTACAGTTACTAATTAGGCAAGGTTGCTAAGTAGCTTGTTTGTAAGAGACAGGGAACAAAAAATGAACATGTACTTTATCCTAATAAGCCATGTAGCCACTAGTTTGCTGATAATTTTTCTTTCTTGATGCTGTGTGTTATAAATTCTAACACGCTGGGTGTTTATAAGATGTTGCATTTAACGGCTATAGTATAAATTAAACGATGTACCTTACCCTTTCTCATTTCTTCAGGCTTCAGAGGAAGTTAATGTCAATGCAGAATACTCTGTATCTGATCCCAACAGCAAAGAGGGAGACATACCCAATCTCAGTAATGAAGAGGATGATGACATACACAATCCCAACAGCATGGAGGACAATGTATCCGATCCCAGCAGTGAAGAGGAAGACGTAACTGATCCCAGCAGTGAAGAGGAAGACGTACACAATACGAACAGTGAATAGGGCGACAATTCATCTGCCTTGGTATGTTTCACGCAAGCGTGTATTTGGAATCCTAATTTAATATTGCGCAATTTCACAAATTCCGATAAAAGGTTAAATATATTAATCATGTTTGCTTGTTGTCTTGTGTTTTTTTTACAGGGCATGCTAGGGAGAAATTTGAAGAAATAACAGTGCAAGATGTCCAGAGGATCTTGCACAAGAAGTGCAACAATGAATGCTTCAGACAAGTAAGGGCAGAAAAGATGTGAGCATGCATTTCATGTACAAAAATGAAGCATATTGTTAAATAAAATATCCATGTTTATTTTAACATTTAGAGTTCAAAATAGTTCTACAATGTTTATATCAACATTTTAAGTGTTCATAGCTGGTTTATCCCCCTTTAATGTAGCTTTGACAATATTATCTCATGAAAATATTTATGAAAACACACACATTGTGTGTCTTGCCTCAAGATTTATTTAGGTATTTTGAATATGTACTGTATTTCCTTTATTTTAAAGATGTTAATTACACTTGAAGACAAAAGTATATTCTAAAGTTTCAAGTGGAACTCCTACCAGACACATGGCACTGATTGTTAGAGTATTGTTTAAGGTTCACTTGACAAACATGGCTTGTACAGTTATACTATGTGTTTAAATCTATTAGTAAATCATAGTAAATTAACATTTATTAGGTTTACTTCTTGAAGTACTTACATGAGTTGAAAGTGCACTTGAAAGTATTAAAATGTATACTTAAGTACTTTAAGAAGTGTACTTCATGAACTGAAAGTGCACTACACAGGTTACTTTTAAGTATACAAAAGTATACTTTTAAGTACTTTAAGACATCATAAACTAAAAGTACACTACACGGGTTACTTTAAAGTATACAAAAGTATACTTTTAAGTACTTTAAGAAGTCTACTTCATAAACTAAAAGTACACTACACGGGTTACTTTAAAGTATTTAAAAGTATACTTAAAATAAACTAAGTGTACTCTAAAGTGTACTAAATAAACTAAAAAGTGGGCCAATTTAGTCTACTTAGTATAAAAATAGTATATCAATAAGTACTTTAGTACCTTAATAATAGTATACTTTTTAAACTTAAGTATACTCACAAAATGAACTTAAAGTATACTTTTGTTTCGTAAGGATACAGGCCATATAGGTCTTCTGTATTGCTTCTTTATATCCACAAATAAGACCTATATGTACATACAAGATGTCTCCAATCGCAGCTGTACTGTAAGCACTTTGGGTTCCTGATGAAGTCTGTTGAAGTATTGCGCTCTTACTCGTTGTATTACGGTAACAGATTTGTTTTGGTGTTTGTGTATTAAGTGTAATACGTCTTTGACGTAGTGACTTAGTCGACTGCAGCAGCTGATCTGTGAGCACGTTTGAGTTGTTCCGAATGATTCTGAAAATAAAGATAGCCTGTTTATTTCCAATTCACGCATTTACCGTTGAGCGCAACATAAGTTCAACACTGTCTTAGTATGTTTGTCTACATTGAAGAAGTGGCCGGCAGCCAGCCGTGGGCAGATAGGCACATCTATAATTCGAAGCTCACGCAGCTGAGAGGATTAACAAGTTAAATCGTTTTTTTAATGTTCAGTTTTTTGTCTTGTTTTTGTTCTATTTGATTGTTCTTAAGTAAATAAATAATGTACATTTCTACATTTTGGGCTTTTATTTATGTTGCATAGTAGCTATGGATTTCAATAATTTAACATATAGGTGCATATATGTTAGGTGCATATAGGTGCATATATGTTAGGTGCATATAGGTGCATATATGCACCTAACATATAGGTGCATATATGCACATATAGGCGCATATATGCACATATGTACATATAATATAGGAAAACGGCCAATTTTATATATGTCACATATATTAAAAACATATATCAAAACCTATATTAAAACATATATGTTTATATAGGTTCTTTCCATGTGGGAATAGCATTTGTGGTGAAACTTCACGTAACCGGGTAGTGATCGGCATGACCCTGTGATCTGGCCCCGCCCCTAGCTGTTCAACGGTTTAAAGGTTGGCAGGAAGGGCTGTTTGTTTGGTTTGTGCTGAAATCACCAGTTGAGCAGCGAGGGGATGTGTGTCAATGCACTTTACCTGGTATGTTATACTCTTTGTTAATGTGTCTGTGTATTTTATTGTTATTGTTCTTATGTTGTTGTGTTTGGGTTGTTGCTGGTACTTGGCCTATGTCACTGTTTTATGAAGATGTCAGTTGGTACTTAAATAAAATCTGTTTTGTAACAAAGCTTATACTGGTCTGTGCCTCTTAAGGAGGGCGAACCTAAGTACTCTGTGTAGAGGTTACAATAAATCATGTCAGAACCTTTTCCACTAAATGTGACGGATACTGTGAACAATTCAATTGTAAAACAAACTGAAATCTTTGAGGGGGAAAATCTAAAATCAAAACCATAAATTGGTTGCATAAGTGTGCACACCCTGTTATAACTGGAGATGTGGCTGTGTTCAGAATAAACCAATCACATTCAAACTCATGTTAAAAAGAAGTCATTACACACCGGCCAATGTTTGAAGTGACTCTGATTAATCACAAATAAAGGTCCGCTATTCCAGTAGGATTTTGGAGCACTTTTGCAAAGAAGAGTGGGCAAAAATTGCCAAGTCAAGATGTGCCATGCTATTAGACTCCTACCCAAAAAGACTGAGTGCTGAAATAAAAACAAAAGGTTCTTCAACAAAGAATTAGTTTAAGGGTGCGTGCACTTATGCAACCAGGTTATTGTAATGTTTTTATTTTTCTTCCTCAACAATTTCAGTTTGTTTTCCAATTGAAGTGTTCACGTTATAGGTCTCATTAAAGGTGGAAAAGGACATGATTTATCTTTGTTTTATTTTTTCAAATCACAGGGGTGTGTGGACTTTTTCATATCCATTTTCTCTATATATATAGATATATATAATAATAATAATAATACGTTTTATTTATGTAGCGCCTTTCCAGGGCTCAAGGACGCTTTACAATTCAGCACATACAACAGTAAGGAATAATAACAAACATTACCACCAAAAGTACACAGAAAGACAACAACTGTTAATACAAACTTACATATAACACTCAGAGAACACTCAGAGCACTTGAAATCAGTGGGAATGTTTCTGATAAGAGATGGAGTTCCAGTAAAAATGATCTCAGTTTTGTCCATGTTGAGTTTTAGAAAATTAGAATGAAGCCAATCTTTTATTTCATGCACACAATATACATATTTATTATTTAACATTTCAATGTTTTTGAAAGTGACGAAGCAAGCTGCTGATCTGACTACATGAGTTGTAGTCACTTTTTTGGACTGTTGGAAGACAACAAGACTAAAAGCCTTCACTAATGCTCTGTTAGATAACATGGAGATAGAGATTACAGAATTACTACAGCTAAAATGAAAAGACCGAACAAAGTAGATAGAACTGTTATTGAGTCTTTAAAAGTGCAAGAAAGCGAAACAAAATAGAACTAGATAGCGTACAATTTCTGCAGAAATTGTGATGATGTGTGCTTGCGGCCACCCGTAGTCGACTGTGTACTGATATCAACTGCCAAACTGAGGTGACACTGCTGCTGCTGCACCATAGAATGCAATGTGTTAAACCTATCAGTCATTACTCATGATTACACACTGCTGCTGCAAGCACCATAGTATACAATGGGTTAAACCTATCAGTCATTACTCATGAATACACACTGCTGCAAGCACCATAGTATACAATGGGTTAAACCTATCAGTCATTACTCATGAATACACACTGCTGCTACATGCACCATATTATACAATGTGTTAAACCTATCAGTCATTAATCATGAATACACACTGCTGCTACATGCACCATAGTATACAATTGTTTAAACATATCAGTCATTACTCATGAATACACACTACTGCTGCATGCACCATAGTAGCATATGAAACAGCATTATAAACTGCTAACGCTAGCTAGCGCGCTAACGCTAGGTAACATGCTAACGTGTAAACAGAGACCCAGAGAAAGAACTTACCAATTCATTCATGCTGCAGCTGTAGCTAACGCTAGCTAGCGCGCTAACGCTAGCTAACATGCTAACGTTAGCTAACATGCTAACGTTAGCTAGCGCGCTAACGCTAGCTAACATGCTAACGCTAGCTAACATGCTAACGTGTAAACAGAGACCAAGAGAAACAACTTACCCATTCATTCTTTGATTGCTGCAGGCATATGTCTGTGGCTGTTGCCTGGCAGTGTATTTGGCTGTGGCCAGGCAACTATGCCTTTGTCAGGAGGAACACCTGTTCTCATCGATATCAGAGCGCGCTGCCTCCTCCCCCCCGCCCCTTCCAGAATGTTCCTACTATTTAGCCAATCAACAACCAGAAAATGCTGCTTCACTGTCTATCATTTCAAAAGATTCAGACATGGTCATATACTTTTAGCTCTACTAACCAGAGTTTTAATCACACAGTTTAAACAATTACACCATGAGAATCCTAAGACCCAGGCGGACATTTTGATGTATAACATGTATCTGTAACCCCAGAAATGTAGGCGCTATCACAATTTACAAACGAACAAAAAAACACCAAAAATCGCTTTCAAATTAGAGTGGAGAAAATCACCGTTTCTATGGATGTCTATGGGGAGGCGCAAGTTGGAAACAAAAGGACATAACGAAATAAATATATATGTTACAGCTTATATTTGAACATCTTGAGTGACAGCACAAATAAATGAACGTTTTGATATGCCATTTGTGTGTACAGGGTTGAAACTCAGGCAGCAGTAGCAGTTTACAAATGTTCTCTACATTTTCTGCTGAATGGGCTCTCACACTCTAGTTTTGAAGATTCCGTCAATGTATTTCAATGGGGATTAATTAGCGACATTATCGTTAATATTTCGTAAACTACATAACGAAACCTTCTACAAAACAATGCCAACTAAATAGAGTTCGGGACGCACATTTTGACACCTTTTTTGTCCATCTAGTGCAAAAACTGTGGGAGGAGTAGGGGTGGACAAAAGTGATATAATAATAATAATAATAACTAGATAGCGTACAATTTCTGCAGAAATTGTGATGATGTGTGCTTGCGGCCACCCGTAGTCGTACTGATATCAACTGCCAAACTGAGGTGACACTGCTGCTGCTGCGCCATAGTATGCAATGTGTTTAACCTATCAGTCATTACTCATGAATACACACTACTGCTGCAAGCACCATAGTATGTGATGTGTTAAACCTATCAGTCAATACTCATGAATACACACTGCTGCTGCATGCACAATAGTATACAATGTGTTAAACCTATCAGTCATTACTCATGAATACACACTACTGCTGCAAGCACCATAGTATGTGATGTGTTAAACCTATCAGTCAATACTCATGAATACACACTGCTGCTGCATGCACAATAGTATACAATGTGTTAAACCTATCAGTCATTACTCATGAATACACACTGCTGCTGCATGCACAATAGTATACAATGTGTTAAACCTATCAGTCATTACTCATGAATACACACTGCTGTAAGCACCATAGTATACAATGTGTTAAACATATCAGTCATTACACATGAATACACACTGCTGCTACATGCACCATAGTATACAATGTGTTAAACATATCAGTCATTACACATGAATACACACTGCTGCTACATGCACCATAGTATACAATGTGTTAAATCACCATAGTATACAAATGTGTTAAACCTATCAGTCATTACTCATGAATACACACTGCTGCTGCATGCACCATAGTATGCAATGGGTTAAACCTATCAGTCAATACTCATGAATACACACTGCTGCTGCATGCAAGATAGTATCCAATGTGTTAAACCTATCAGTCATTGCTCATGACTACACACTACTGCTGCAAGCACCATAGTTTACAATGTGTTAAACCTATCAGTCATTACTCATTACTACAGTAGTAGCTAACGCTAGCTAGCGCGCTAACGCTAGCTAACATGCTAACGCTAGCTAACATGCTAACGCTAGCTAGCGCGCTAACGCTAGCTAACATGCTAACGTGTAAACAGAGACCCAGAGAAAGAACTTACCTATCCATTCATGGCTGCAGGCTGTCTGAATGTATGCATACACTTAAAGTAGTAGCTAACGCTAGCTAGCGCGCTAACGCTAGCTAACATGCTAACGCTAGCTAGCGCGCTAATGCTAGCTAACATGCTAACGCCAGCTAGCGCGCTAACGCTAGCTAGCGCGCTAAAACTAGCTAACATGCTCACATGTAAACACAGACCAAGAGAAACAACTTACCAATTCATTCATTCTTTCATTGCTGCAGGCATATGTCTGTGGCTGTTGCCTGGCAGTGTATTTGGCTGTGGCCAGGCAACTATGCCTTTGTCAGGAGGAACACCTGTTCTCATCGATATCAGAGCGCGCTGCCTCCTCCCCCCCGCCCCTTCCAGAATGTTCCTCCTGTTTAGTGTCTGTGTCAAACGAATGGGATTCAGACATGGTCGTATACTTTTAGCTCTACTAACCAGAGTTTTAATCACACAGTTTAAACAATTACACCATGAGAATCCTAAGACCCAGGCGGACATTTTGATGTATAACATGTATCTGTAACCCCGGAAATGTAGGCGCTATCACAATTTACAAACGAACAAAAAAACACCAAAAATCGCTTTCAAATTAGAGTGGAGAAAATCACAGTTTCTATGGATGTCTATGGGGAGGCGCAAGTTGGAAACAAAAGGACATAACGAAATAAATATATATGTTACAGCTTATATTTGAACATTTTGAGTGACAGCACAAATAGATGAACGTTTTGATATGCCATTTGTGTGTAAAGGGTTGAAACTCAGGCAGCAGTAGCAGTTTACAAATGTTCTCTACATTTTCTGCTGAATGGGCTCTCACACTCTAGTTTTGAAGATTCCGTCAATGTATTTCAATGGGGATTAATTAGCGACATTATCGTTAATATTTCGTAAACTACATAACGAAACCTTCTACAAAACAATGCCAACTAAATAGAGTTCGGGACGCACATTTTGACACCTTTTTTGTCCATCTAGTGCAAGAACTGTGGGAGGAGTAGGCGGGGACAAAATTGATATAATAATAATAATAACTAGATAGCGTACAATTTCTACTGAAATTGTGATGATGTGTGCTTGCGGCCACCCGTAGTCGACTGTGTACTGATATCAACTGCCAAACTGAGGTGACACTGCTGCTGCATGCACCATAGTATACAATGTGTTAAACCTATCAGTCATTACTCATGAATACACACTGATGCTGCAAGGACCATAGTATACAATGTGTTAAACCTATCAGTCATTACTCATGAATACACACTGCTGCTATATGCACCATAGTATACAATGTGTTAAACCTATCAGTCATTACTCATAAATACACACTGCTGCTGCAAGCACCATAGTATACAATGTGTTAAACCACCATAGTATACAAATGTGTTAAACATATCAGTCATTACTCATGAATACACACTGCTGCTACATGCACCATAGTATACAATGTGTTAAACCACCATAGTATGCAATGTGTTAAACCTATCAGTCATTACTCATGAATACACACTACTGCTGCAAGCACCATAGTATGCAATGGGGGATGCCTAAAGGGGGGAGAGCAAGCAGCAACAATTCACATGCTTTAGTATTGTATAAACGTAGTTAGTATTAACCTGGCAGTCAAGCTCAACAGGAAGTTACCATACAGGCCCCCTGTCTCATATCACTTTCCTGCCAGCCCTGACGCAGTGACTTTTGATTTGTTATAGAATAAACATGGACTCATCAGGTAGCCTTCTTTAAAGAAGGGAAACCTCAACAGTTTACATGAAATTACCAGTAATAGTTCATTGGTGGGGGGGGCAAGGTTTGCTTCACACCGGCTTCAAATGTTTTTCCTGGGCCTTTGCATCCTATCCTATCACCGTGACCTCTGTGAAAAAGAGAAGACAGTACAATGGACAGGAGTTTAGCACATGTTTAAATCTTCTCAGTTAATATGTACTTATTTTTATTGACTGGTTCATACCTCCCTGTCAAGTATACAATGTATAAAAACCTATCAGTCATTTCTCATGAATACACACTGCTGCTACATGCACCATAGTATACAATGTGTTAAACCACCATAGTATACAATGTGTTAAACCTATCAGTCATTACTCATGAATACACACTGCTGCAACATGCACCATAGTATGCAATGTGTTAAACCTATCAGTCATTACTCATGAATACACACTGCTGCAAGCACCATAGTATACAATGGGTTAAACATATCAGTCATTACTCATGAATACACACTGCTGCAACATGCACCATAGTATGCAATGTGTTAAACCTATCAGTCAATACTCATGAATACACACTGCTGCTGCATGCACCATAGTATACAATGTGTTAAACCTATCAGTCATTACTCATGAATACATGAATACACACTACTGCTGCATGCACCATAGTATACAATGTGTATACAAAAGAACATTTGTGAATTGGCTCTTAAAAGAGCCTTTGGGGGGATGCCTAAAGGGAGGGAGAGCAAGCAGCAACAATTCACATTCTTTAGTATTGTATAAACGTACTTAGTATTAACCTGGCAGTCAAGCTCAACAGGAAGTTACCATACAGGCCCCCTGTCTCATATCACTTTCCTGCCAGCCCTGACGCAGTGACTTTTGATTTGTTATAGAATAAACATGGACTCATCAGGTAGCCTTCTTTAAAGAAGGGAAACCCTCAACAGTTTACATTCAATTAGCAGTAATAGTTCATTGGTGGGGGGGGCAAGGTTTGCTTCACACCGGCTTCAAATGTTTTTCCTGGGCCTTTCCATCCTATCCTATCACCGTGACCTCTGTGAAAAAGAGAAGACAGTACAATGGACAGGAGTTTAGCACATGTTTAAATCTTCTCAGTTAATATGTACTTATTTTTATTGACTGGTTCATACCTCCCTGTCATATGTGTCACGTGTTACTTAGCAGGACAACAGAGCCAGGGAGGACCAGAAGAGAGCTTGGCATAGCCTGTGAGGGACAAGACAAAACAAACCCCACAACCGATAGGCAAAAAACCCCACTAGTGTTAAGTAAACGACCCTACTAATGTTAGGTAAACAACCCTACTGGTGTTAGGCAAGATACAGCAACACTCCTGCAGAGCACATGATACCATCAGCATTGAAATAATATAATTGCAACAAACATACATATACATACATACATACATACATACATCACACACACACAACGTTCTGTAAAAGAACATTTGTGAATTGGCTCTTAAAAGAGCCTTTGGGGGGATGCCTAAAGGGAGGGAGAGCAAGCAGCAACAATTCACATGCTTTAGTATTGTATAAAAGTACAGTAAGAATTAACCTGGCAGTCAAGCTCAACAGGAAGTTACCATACAGGCCCCCTCTCTCATATCACTTTCCTGCCAGCCCTGACGCAGTGACTTTTGATTTGTTATAGAATAAACATGGACTCATCAGGTAGCCTTCTTTAAAGAAGGGAAACCCTCAACAGTTTACATGAAATTACCAGTAATAGTTCATTGGTGGGGGGGGCAAGGTTTGCTTCACACCGGCTTCAAATGTTTTTCCTGGGCCTTTCCATCCTATCCTATCACCGTGACCTCTGTGAAAAAGAGAAGACAGTACAATGGACAGGAGTTTAGCACATGTTTAAATCTTCTCAGTTAATATGTACTTATTTTTATTGACTGGTTCATACCTCCCTGTCAAGTATACAATGTATAAAAACCTATCAGTCATTACTCATGAATACACACTGCTGCTACATGCACCATAGTATACAATGTGTTAAACCACCATAGTATACAATGTGTTAAACCTATCAGTCAATACTCATGAATACACACTGCTGCTGCATGCAAGATAGTATGCAATGTGTTAAACCTATCAGTCATTACTCATTACTACAGTAGTAGCTAACGCTAGCTAGCAGGCTAACGCTAGCTAGCAGGCTAACGCTAGCTAACATGCTAACGCTAGCTAGCGCGCTAACGCTAGCTAACTTGCTAACGTGTAAACAGAGACCCAGAGAAAGAAGTTACCCATCCATTCATTGCTGCAGGCTGTCTGAATGTATGCATAAACTTACAGTAGTAGCTAACGCTAGCTAGCGCGCTAACGCTAGCTAACATGCTAACGATAGCTAGCGCGCTAACGCTAGCTAACATGCTAACGTGTAAACAGAGACCCAGAGAAAGAAGTTACCCATCCATTCATTGCTGCAGGCTGTCTGAATGTATGCATAAACTTACAGTAGTAGCTAACGCTAGCTAGCGAGCTAACATGCTAACGATAGCTAGCGCGCTAACGCTAGCTAACATGCTAACGTGTAAACAGAGACCCAGAGAAAGAAGTTACCCATCCATTCATTGCTGCAGGCTGTCTGAATGTATGCATAAACTTACAGTAGTAGCTAACGCTAGCTAGCGCGCTAACGCTAGCTAACATGCTAACGATAGCTAGCGCGCTAACGCTAGCTAACATGCTAACGTGTAAACAGAGACCCAGAGAAAGAAGTTACCCATCCATTCATTGCTGCAGGCTGTCTGAATGTATGCATAAACTTACAGTAGTAGCTAACGCTAGCTAGCGAGCTAACATGCTAACGATAGCTAGCGCGCTAACGCTAGCTAACATGCTAACGTGTAAACAGAGACCCAGAGAAAGAAGTTACCCATCCATTCATTGCTGCAGGCTGTCTGAATGTATGCATAAACTTACAGTAGTAGCTAACGATAGCTAGCGCGCTAACGCTAGCTAACATGCTAACGTGTAAACAGAGACCCAGAGAAAGAAGTTACCCATCCATTCATTGCTGCAGGCTGTCTGAATGTATGCATAAACTTACAGTAGTAGCTAACGCTAGCTAACATGCTAACGATAGCTAGCGCGCTAACGCTAGCTAACATGCTAACGTGTAAACAGAGACCCAGAGAAAGAAGTTACCCATCCATTCATTGCTGCAGGCTGTCTGAATGTATGCATAAACTTACAGTAGTAGCTAACGCTAGCTAGCGAGCTAACGCTAGCTAACATGCTAACGATAGCTAGCTAACGCTAGCTAACATGCTAACGCTAGCTAACATGCTAACGTGTAAACAGAGACCCAGAGAAAGAACTTACCCATTCATTCATTCTTTCTTTGCTGCAGGATATGTCTGTGGCTGTTGATTGCAGTGTCTGTGGCTGTTGCCTGCCAGCCATGCCTTTGTCAGGAGGACCAGCTGTTCTCATCGATATCAGAGCGCGCTGCCTCCTCCCCCCCACCCCTTCCAGAATGTTCCTACTATTTAGCCAATCAACAACCAGAAAATGCTGCTTCACTGTCTATCATTTCAAAAGATTCAGACATGGTCGTATACTTTTAGCTCTACTAACCAGAGTTTTACTCACACAGTTTAAACAATTACATCATGAGAATCCTAAGAACCAGGCGGACATTTTGATGTATAACATGTATCTGTAACCCCAGAAATGTAGGCGCTATCACAATTTACAAACGAACAAAAAAACACAAGAAATCGCTTTCAAATTAGAGTGGAGAAAATCACCGTTTCTATGGATGTCTATGGGGAGGCGCAAGTTGGAAACAAAAGGACATAACGAAATAAATATATATGTTACAGCTTATATTTGAACATTTTGAGTGACAGCACAAATAGATGAACGTTTTGATATGCCATTTGTGTGTAAAGGGTTGAAACTCAGGCAGCAGTAGCAGTTTACAAATGTTCTCTACATTTTCTGCTGAATGGGCTCTCACACTCTAGTTTTGAAGATTCCGTCAATGTATTTCAATGGGGATTAATTAGCGACATTATCGTTAATATTTCGTAAACTACATAACGAAACCTTCTACAAAACAATGCCAACTAAATAGAGTTCGGGACGCACATTTTGACACCTTTTTTGTCCATCTAGTGCAAAAACTGTGGGAGGAGTAGGCGGGGACAAAAGTGATATAATAATAATAATATATATGTGAGATTACAATATGTGTCCTTGACCATAGTCAAGCACACATAACTAGATAGCGTACAATTTCTGCAGAAATTGTGATGATGTGTGCTTGCGGCCACCCGTAGTCGACTGTGTACTGATATCAACTGCCAAACTGAGGTGACACTGCTGCTGCTGCACCATAGTATGCAATGTGTTAAACCTATCAGTCATTACTCATGAATACACACTACTGCTGCAAGCACCATAGTATACAATGTGTTAAACCTATCAGTCAATACTCATGAATACACACTGCTGCTGCATGCACAATAGTATACAATGTGTTAAACCTATCAGTCATTACTCATGAATACACACACTGCTGCATGCACCATAGTATACAATGTGTTAAACCTATCAGTCATTACTGATGAATACACACTACTGCTGCATGCACCATAGTATACAATGTGTTAAACCTATCAGTCATTACTCATGAATACACACTGCTGCAACATGCACCATAGTATGCAATGTGTTAAACCTATCAGTCAATACTCATGAATACACACTGCTGCTGCATGCAGATAGTATGCAATGTCTTAAACCTATCAGTCATTACTCATGAATACACACACTGCTACATGCACCATAGTTACAATGTGTTCATTGGTGGGGGGGCAAGGTTTGCTTCACACCGGCTTCAAATGTTTTTCCTGGGCCTTTCCATCCTATCCTATCACCGTGACCTCTGTGAAAAAGAGAAGACAGTACAATGGACAGGAGTTTAGCACATGTTTAAATCTTCTCAGTTAATATGTACTTATTTTTATTGACTGGTTCATACCTCCTGTCAAGTATACAATGTATAAAAACCTATCAGTCATTACTCATGAATACACACTGCATAGTGCTACTATCAGTCATGCACATAGTAAGCAATGTGTTAAATCATTGGTGGGGGGCAAGGTTTGCTTGAACACCGGCTTCAAATGTTTTTCCTGGGCCTTTCCATCCCATCCTATCACCGGCTTCAAATGTTTTTCCTGGGCCTTTCCATCCTATCCTATCACCGTGACCTCTGTGAAAAAGAGAAGACAGTACAATGGACAGGAGTTTAGCACATGTTTAAATCTTCTCAGTTAATATGTACTTATTTTTATTGACTGGTTCATAAAAACTATCAGTCCCACACTGCTGCTACATCAAGTATAAACAATGTATACAAAAACCTATCAGTCATTACTCATGAATACACACTGCACTGCAATGTGTTAAACATGCACCATAGTATGCAATGTGTTAAACCACCATAGTATACAATGTGTTAAACCTATCAGTCAATACTCATGAATACACACTGCTGCTGCATGCAAGATAGTATGCAATGTGTTAAACCTATCAGTCATTACTCATTACTACAGTAGTAGCTAACGCTAGCTAGCAGGCTAACGCTAGCTAACATGCTAACGCTAGCTAGCGCGCTAACGCTAGCTAACTTGCTAACGTGTAAACAGAGACCCAGAGAAAGAAGTTACCCATCCATTCATTGCTGCAGGCTGTCTGAATGTATGCATAAACTTACAGTAGTAGCTAACGCTAGCTAGCTAGCTAACATGCTAACGATAGCTAGCGCGCTAACGCTAGCTAACATGCTAACGTGTAAACAGAGACCCAGAGAAAGAAGTTACCCATCCATTCATTGCTGCAGGCTGTCTGAATGTATGCATAAACTTACAGTAGTAGCTAACGCTAGCTAGCGAGCTAACATGCTAACGATAGCTAGCGCGCTAACGCTAGCTAACATGCTAACGTGTAAACAGAGACCCAGAGAAAGAAGTTACCCATCCATTCATTGCTGCAGGCTGTCTGAATGTATGCATAAACTTACAGTAGTAGCTAACGCTAGCTAGCGAGCTAACATGCTAACGATAGCTAGCGCGCTAACGCTAGCTAACATGCTAACGTGTAAACAGAGACCCAGAGAAAGAAGTTACCCATCCATTCATTGCTGCAGGCTGTCTGAATGTATGCATAAACTTACAGTAGTAGCTAACGCTAGCTAGCGAGCTAACATGCTAACGATAGCTAGCGCGCTAACGCTAGCTAACATGCTAACGTGTAAACAGAGACCCAGAGAAAGAAGTTACCCATCCATTCATTGCTGCAGGCTGTCTGAATGTATGCATAAACTTACAGTAGTAGCTAACGCTAGCTAGCGCGCTAACGCTAGCTAACATGCTAACGATAGCTAGCGCGCTAACGCTAGCTAACATGCTAACGTGTAAACAGAGACCCAGAGAAAGAAGTTACCCATCCATTCATTGCTGCAGGCTGTCTGAATGTATGCATAAACTTACAGTAGTAGCTAACGCTAGCTAGCGAGCTAACGCTAGCTAACATGCTAACGATAGCTAGCGCGCTAACGCTAGCTAACATGCTAACGTGTAAACAGAGACCCAGAGAAAGAACTTACCCATTCATTCATTCTTTCTTTGCTGCAGGATATGTCTGTGGCTGTTGATTGCAGTGTCTGTGGCTGTTGCCTGCCAGCCATGCCTTTGTCAGGAGGACCAGCTGTTCTCATCGATATCAGAGCGCGCTGCCTCCTCCCCCACCCCTTCCAGAATGTTCCTACTATTTAGCCAATCAACAACCAGAAAATGCTGCTTCACTGTCTATCATTTCAAAAGATTCAGACATGGTCGTATACTTTTAGCTCTACTAACCAGAGTTTTACTCACACAGTTTAAACAATTACATCATGAGAATCCTAAGAACCAGGCGGACATTTTGATGTATAACATGTATCTGTAACCCCAGAAATGTAGGCGCTATCACAATTTACAAACGAACAAAAAAACACAAAAATCGCTTTCAAATTAGAGTGGAGAAAATCACCGTTTCTATGGATGTCTATGGGGAGGCGCAAGTTGGAAACAAAAGGACATAACGAAATAAATATATATGTTACAGCTTATATTTGAACATTTTGAGTGACAGCACAAATAGATGAACGTTTTGATATGCCATTTGTGTGTAAAGAGTTGAAACTCAGGCAGCAGTAGCAGTTTACAAATGTTCTCTACATTTTCTGCTGAATGGGCTCTCACACTCTAGTTTTGAAGATTCCGTCAATGTATTTCAATGGGGATTAATTAGCGACATTATCGTTAATATTTCGTAAACTACATAACGAAACCTTCTACAAAACAATGCCAACTAAATAGAGTTCGGGACGCACATTTTGACACCTTTTTTGTCCATCTAGTGCAAAAACTGTGGGAGGAGTAGGCGGGGACAAAATTGATAATAATAATAATAATAAATATATGTGAGATTACAATATGTGTCCTTGATAGCACACATAACATAATAATAATAATAATAATATATATGTGAGATTACAATTTCTGCAGAAATTGTGATGATGTGTGCTTGCGGCCACCCGTAGTCGACTGTGTACTGATATCAACTGCCAAACTGAGGTGACACTGCTGCTGCTGCACCATAGTATGCAATGTGTTAAACCTATCAGTCATTACTCATGAATACACACACTGCTGCAAGCACCATAGTATACAATGTGTTAAACCTATCAGTCATTACTCATGAATACACACTGCTGCACCATAGTATACAATGTGTTAACATGCACCATAGTATACAATGTGTTAAACCTATCAGTCATTACTCATGAATACACATGCATGCACCATAGTATACAATGTGTTAAACCTATCAGTCATTACTCATGCACCATAGTATACAATGTGTTAAACTATCAGTCATTACTCATGAATACACACTGCTGCAACATGCACCATAGTATACAATGTGTTAAACCTATCAGTCATTACTCATGAATACACACTGTTAAACCTATCAGTCATTACTCATGAATGCACTACTGCTGCATGCAAGATAGTATCCAATGTGTTAAACCTATCAGTCATTGCTCATGACTACACACTACTGCTGCAAGCACCATAGTATACAATGTGTTAAACCTATCAGTCATTACTCATTACTACAGTAGTAGCTAACGCTAGCTAGCGCTAACGCTAGCTAACATGCTAACGATAGCTAGCGCGCTAACGCTAGCTAACATGCTAACGTGTAAACAGAGACCCAGAGAAAGAACTTACCCATCCATTCATTCTGTCTGAATTTGCTGCAGGATATGTCTGTGGCTGTTCATTGCAGTGTCTGTGGCTGTTGCCTGGCAGCCATGCCTTTGTCAGAGGACCAGCTGTTCTCATCGATATCAGAGAGAAAGAACTGCCATTCCTTTCCCAGGATATGTCTGTGGCCCTTCCAGAATGTCTTGGCCAGGCTACTATGCCTTTGTCAAGGAACAACTCATCGAAAATGCTGCCCCTTCAGAACTGTTTATCATTTCAAAAGATTCAGACATGGTCGTATACTTTTAGCTCTACTAACCAGAGTTTTACTCACACAGTTTAAACAATTACATCATGAGAATCCTAAGAACCAGGCGGACATTTTGATGTATAACATGTATCTGTAACCCCAGAAATGTAGGCGCTATCACAATTTACAAACGAACAAAAAAACACAAAAATCGCTTTCAAATTAGAGTGGAGAAAATCACCGTTTCTATGGATGTCTATGGGGAGGCGCAAGTTGGAAACAAAAGGACATAACGAAATAAATATATATGTTACAGCTTATATTTGAACATTTTGAGTGACAGCACAAATAGATGAACGTTTTGATATGCCATTTGTGTGTAAAGGGTTGAAACTCAGGCAGCAGTAGCAGTTTACAAATGTTCTCTACATTTTCTGCTGAATGGGCTCTCACACTCTAGTTTTGAAGATTCCGTCAATGTATTTCAATGGGGATTAATTAGCGACATTATCGTTAATATTTCGTAAACTACATAACGAAACCTTCTACAAAACAATGCCAACTAAATAGAGTTCGGGACGCACATTTTGACACCTTTTTTGTCCATCTAGTGCAAAAACTGTGGGAGGAGTAGGCGGGGACAAAAATTGATAATAATAATAATAATAACTAGATAGAGATTACAATTTCTGCAGAAATTGTGATGATGTGATGCTGTGCGGCCACCCGTAGTCGTACTGATATCAACTGCCAAACTGAGGTGACACTGCTGCTGCTGCGCCATAGTATGCAATGTGTTAAACCTATCAGTCATTACTCATGAATACACACTACTGCTGCAAGCACCATAGTATGTGATGTGTTAAACCTATCAGTCAATACTCATGAATACACACTGCTGCTGCATGCACAATAGTATACAATGTGTTAAACCTATCAGTCATTACTCATGAATACACACTACTGCTGCAAGCACCATAGTATGTGATGTGTTAAACCTATCAGTCAATACTCATGAATACACACTGCTGCTGCATGCACAATAGTATACAATGTGTTAAACCTATCAGTCATTACTCATGAATACACACTGCTGCTGCATGCACAATAGTATACAATGTGTTAAACCTATCAGTCATTACTCATGAATACACACTGCTGTAAGCACCATAGTATACAATGTGTTAAACATATCAGTCATTACACATGAATACACACTGCTGCTACATGCACCATAGTATACAATGTGTTAAACATATCAGTCATTACACATGAATACACACTGCTGCTACATGCACCATAGTATACAATGTGTTAAATCACCATAGTATACAAATGTGTTAAACCTATCAGTCATTACTCATGAATACACACTGCTGCTGCATGCACCATAGTATGCAATGGGTTAAACCTATCAGTCAATACTCATGAATACACACTGCTGCTGCATGCAAGATAGTATCCAATGTGTTAAACCTATCAGTCATTGCTCATGACTACACACTACTGCTGCAAGCACCATAGTTTACAATGTGTTAAACCTATCAGTCATTACTCATTACTACAGTAGTAGCTAACGCTAGCTAGCGCGCTAACGCTAGCTAACATGCTAACGCTAGCTAACATGCTAACGCTAGCTAGCGCGCTAACGCTAGCTAACATGCTAACGTGTAAACAGAGACCCAGAGAAAGAACTTACCTATCCATTCATGGCTGCAGGCTGTCTGAATGTATGCATACACTTAAAGTAGTAGCTAACGCTAGCTAGCGCGCTAACGCTAGCTAACATGCTAACGCTAGCTAGCGCGCTAACGCTAGCTAACATGCTAACGCCAGCTAGCGCGCTAACGCTAGCTAGCTAGCGCTAAAACTAGCTAACATGCTCACATGTAAACACAGACCAAGAGAAACAACTTACCAATTCATTCATTCTTTCATTGCTGCAGGCATATGTCTGTGGCTGTTGCCTGGCAGTGTATTTGGCTGTGGCCAGGCAACTATGCCTTTGTCAGGAGGAACACCTGTTCTCATCGATATCAGAGCGCGCTGCCTCCTCCCCCGCCCCTTCCAGAATGTTCCTCCTGTTTAGTGTCTGTGTCAAACGAATGGGATTCAGACATGGTCGTATACTTTTAGCTCTACTAACCAGAGTTTTAATCACACAGTTTAAACAATTACACCATGAGAATCCTAAGACCCAGGCGGACATTTTGATGTATAACATGTATCTGTAACCCCGGAAATGTAGGCGCTATCACAATTTACAAACGAACAAAAAAACACCAAAAATCGCTTTCAAATTAGAGTGGAGAAAATCACAGTTTCTATGGATGTCTATGGGGAGGCGCAAGTTGGAAACAAAAGGACATAACGAAATAAATATATATGTTACAGCTTATATTTGAACATTTTGAGTGACAGCACAAATAGATGAACGTTTTGATATGCCATTTGTGTGTAAAGGGTTGAAACTCAGGCAGCAGTAGCAGTTTACAAATGTTCTCTACATTTTCTGCTGAATGGGCTCTCACACTCTAGTTTTGAAGATTCCGTCAATGTATTTCAATGGGGATTAATTAGCGACATTATCGTTAATATTTCGTAAACTACATAACGAAACCTTCTACAAAACAATGCCAACTAAATAGAGTTCGGGACGCACATTTTGACACCTTTTTTGTCCATCTAGTGCAAAAACTGTGGGAGGAGTAGGCGGGGACAAAATTGATATAATAATAATAATAATAATAATATATATGTGAGATTACAATATGTGTCCTTGACCATAGTCAAG
This sequence comes from Dallia pectoralis, assembly GCA_029465975.1. NCBI lineage: Eukaryota > Metazoa > Chordata > Actinopteri > Esociformes > Umbridae > Dallia > Dallia pectoralis. The sequence goes on along the minus strand of CM055742.1, from coordinate 14,487,209 downwards.
CACACATAACTAGATAGCGTACAATTTCTGCTGAAATTGTGATGATGTGTGCTTGCGGCCACCCGTAGTCGACTGTGTACTGATATCAACTGCCAAACTGAGGTGACACTGCTGCTGCTGCGCCATAGTATGCAATGTGTTAAACCTATCAGTCATTACTCATGAATACACACTACTGCTGCAAGCACCATAGTATGTGATGTGTTAAACCTATCAGTCAATACTCATGAATACACACTGCTGCTGTATACAATGTGTTAAACCTATCAGTCATTATGCACCATAGTATACAATGTGTTAAACCTATCAGTCATTACTCATGAATACACACTGCTAGTATACAATGTGTTAAACCTATCAGTCATTACCATAGTATACAATGTGTTAAACATATCAGTCATTACACATGAATACTACAGTCATTGCTGAATACTACATGCATGCACCATAGTATACAATGTGTTAAACCTATCAGTCATTACTCATGAATACACATACACCATAGTATACAATGTGTTAAACCTATCAGTCATTACTCATGAATACACACACATGCACCTGCAATGCATGCACTGCATAGTATACAATGTGTTAAACCTAATCAGTCATTACTCAGCGCGCTAACGCTAGCTAACATGCTAACGCTAGCTAACAGCTAGCTAACGCTAGCTAACATGCTAACGTGTAAACAGAGACCCAGAGAAAGAAGTTACCCATCCATTCATTGCTGCAGGCTGTCTGAATGTATGCATAAACTTACAGTAGTAGCTAACGCTAGCTAGCGCGCTAACGCTAGCTAACATGCTAACGATAGCTAGCTAACATGCGCTAACGCTAGCTAACATGCTAACGTGTAAACAGAGACCCAGAGAAAGAACTTACCCATTCATTCCATTCATTCATTCTTTCTTTGCTGCAGGATATGTCTGTGGCTGTTGATTGCAGTGTCTGTGGCTGTTGCCTGGCAGCTATGCCTTTGTCAGGAGGACCAGCTGTTCTCATCGATATCAGAGCGCGCTGCCTCCTTCCCCCGCCCCTTCCAGAATGTTCCTACTATTTAGCCAATCAACAACCAGAAAATGCTGCTTCACTGTCTATCATTTCAAAAGATTCAGACATGGTCGTATACTTTTAGCTCTACTAACCAGAGTTTTACTCACACAGTTTAAACAATTACATCATGAGAATCCTAAGAACCAGGCGGACATTTTGATGTATAACATGTATCTGTAACCCCAGAAATGTAGGCGCTATCACAATTTACAAACGAACAAAAAAACACCAAAAATCGCTTTCAAATTAGAGTGGAGAAAATCACCGTTTCTATGGATGTCTATGGGGAGGCGCAAGTTGGAAACAAAAGGACATAACGAAATAAATATATATGTTACAGCTTATATTTGAACATTTTGAGTGACAGCACAAATAGATGAACGTTTTGATATGCCATTTGTGTGTAAAGGGTTGAAACTCAGGCAGCAGTAGCAGTTTACAAATGTTCTCTACATTTTCTGCTGAATGGGCTCTCACACTCTAGTTTTGAAGATTCCGTCAATGTATTTCAATGGGGATTAATTAGCGACATTATCGTTAATATTTCGTAAACTACATAACGAAACCTTCTACAAAACAATGCCAACTAAATAGAGTTCGGGACGCACATTTTGACACCTTTTTTGTCCATCTAGTGCAAAAACTGTGGGAGGAGTAGGGGTGGACAAAAGTGATATAATAATAATAATAATAATATATATGTGAGATTACAATATGTGTCCTTGACCATAGTCAAGCACACATAACTAGATAGCGTACAATTTCTGCTGAAATTGTGATGATGTGTGCTTGCGGCCACCCGTAGTCGACTGTGTACTGATATCAACTGCCAAACTGAGGTGACACTGCTGCTGCTGTGCCATAGTATGCAATGTGTTAAACCTATCAGTCATTACTCATGAATACACACTACTGCTGCAAGCACCATAGTATGTGATGTGTTAAACCTATCAGTCAATACTCATGAATACACACTGCTGCTGCATGCACAATAGTATACAATAAATGTGTTAAACCTATCAGTCATTACTCATGAATACACACTGCTGCTGCATGCACCATAGTATACAATGTGTTAAACCTATCAGTCATTACTCATGAATACACACTGCTGTAAGCACCATAGTATACAATGTGTTAAACATATCAGTCATTACACATGAATACACACTGCTGCTACATGCACCATAGTATACAATGTGTTAAATCACCATAGTATACAAATGTGTTAAACCTATCAGTCATTACTCATGAATACACACTGCTGCTGCATGCACCATAGTATACAATGTGTTAAACCTATCAGTCATTACTCATGAATACACACTGCTGCAACATGCACCATAGTATGCAATGGGTTAAACCTATCAGTCAATACTCATGAATACACACTGCTGCTGAATGCAAGATAGTATCCAATGTGTTAAACCTATCAGTCATTGCTCATGACTACACACTACTGCTGCAAGCACCATAGTATACAATGTGTTAAACCTATCAGTCATTACTCATTACTACAGTAGTAGCTAACGCTAGCTACGCTAACGCTAGCTAAGCGCTAACGCTAGCTAACATGCTAACGCTAGCTAACGCGCTAACGCTAGCTAACATGCTAACGTGTAAACAGAGACCCAGAGAAAGAACTTACCTATCCATTCATGGCTGCAGGCTGTCTGAATGTATGCATAAACTTAAAGTAGTAGCTAACATGCTAGCTAGCGCGCTAACGCTAGCTAACATGCTAACGCTAGCTAGCGCGCTAACGCTAGCTAACATGCTAACGATAGCTAGCGCTAACGCTAGCTAACATGCTAACTAATGTAAACACAGACCAAGAGAAAGAACTTACCAATTCATTCATTCTTTCTTTGCTGCAGGATATGTCTGTGGCTGTTGATTGCAGTGTCTTTGGCTGTTGCCTGGCAGCTATGCCTTTGTCAGGAGGACCAGCTGTTCTCATCGATATCAGAGCGCGCTGCCTCCTCCCCCGCCCCTTCCAGAATGTTCCTACTATTTAGCCAATCAACAACCAGAAAATGCTGCTTCACTGTCTATCATTTCAAAAGATTCAGACATGGTCGTATACTTTTAGCTCTACTAACCAGAGTTTTACTCACACAGTTTAAACAATTACATCATGAGAATCCTAAGAACCAGGCGGACATTTTGATGTATAACATGTATCTGTAACCCCAGAAATGTAGGCGCTATCACAATTTACAAACGAACAAAAAAACACCAAAAATCGCTTTCAAATTAGAGTGGAGAAAATCACCGTTTCTATGGATGTCTATGGGGAGGCGCAAGTTGGAAACAAAAGGACATAACGAAATAAATATATATGTTACAGCTTATATTTGAACATTTTGAGTGACAGCACAAATAGATGAACGTTTTGATATGCCATTTGTGTGTAAAGGGTTGAAACTCAGGCAGCAGTAGCAGTTTACAAATGTTCTCTACATTTTCTGCTGAATGGGCTCTCACACTCTAGTTTTGAAGATTCCGTCAATGTATTTCAATGGGGATTAATTAGCGACATTATCGTTAATATTTCGTAAACTACATAACGAAACCTTCTACAAAACAATGCCAACTAAATAGAGTTCGGGACGCACATTTTGACACCTTTTTTGTCCATCTAGTGCAAAAACTGTGGGAGGAGTAGGCGGGGACAAAATTGATATAATAATAATAATAATAACTAGATAGCGTGACAATTTCTGCTGAAATTGTGATGATGTGTGCTTGCGGCCACCCGTAGTCGACTGTTTACTGATATCAACTGCCAAACTGAGGTGACACTGCTGCTACATGCACCATAGTATACAATGTGTTAAACCTATCAGTCATTACTCAT